>PGFW01000729.1:10139-23124 GCA_003123925.1 Haematobia irritans
AACTAAAACTTAAGTTGCAAAAAATCGTTCATATAAAGTCCAATATTTTTTCCGTGTAGAGACATATCAGATTATAATTGCCGTCATGAATCTTTACAACGGATTAATTTCACAATATAAATAAATCAGCAAATATTTTATTAGATTTTTTTTTTGAAAAATTTTCTGAATTTTGTTTTATACATCTACACTCAAAAAATTTTAATTGCATCCTAAGATTTTTACCTTCTCTGTAGGATTTTCATATTGATTCCGAGTCAAATATGGGGCGTCTTTAAAAGACCGTCTTTTTTTACATAAGCTACATCACGGGCTCAACGATTCATGCCCTAAATTTAAATACCAAATTTTTAAAGCAAACATTATAAAATTGATATTTATTGCGTGTCCTCAAATTTAATGTTCATAACCTTTAATATTAGGTAATTTTTTTAGTGAGTATTCGGGTCTAAAGATAAAATTAATTAGGCAAGATGGCATAGTACGGTTTAAAAGTTCGTTAGCTAACGGAGCTGCATGAAAATGGAGGTTAGCCTTTATTGGAAGTTTTTTTTTTTTATTTTTTGATTCAAAGATTCCATATCGCAGTTAATTTAAAGATTACTTCTTTAAGTCCAATATGTTTTTCTATACTTAATGGAAAATAAGTATTACTTCAAAGATTCGTGCCATTAATTTAATGAAACAAAATTAAGACAAATATTATGAACCTTCACTTAATTAAAATTTCTTTATTTTAACGAAATTTGTCCTTAATATTGTGAAAAGTGCGTATCCTAAAATTTAGGTTGCAAAATTCTTCATATGAAGTCTATATTTTGTTAGTGTGTGAAGAAACACTTCTATTTAAGTTATCATCTTCATATCTCATTTGTTTGCAAAAATGTTTAACATTAAAATTTGTGTCCACAGAGAATTTTCTAATTTGTATATGATAGATCCCAAGCCTACTGTAAACGGTATTTCATAAAAAAAAAATATAGATGGTGACAACTATGTCTCTCCTTGTTGTATCATCTTTCATATCTTACGGATAAACCCCATTCACGTGACATCCATATGGCATTATAACACTAAACTATGTTCAAAATGGTTGATGACCCTACTTAACACTCTCCCTAAGTCATTGTTTAGGCGTCAACTAAATCACAAAATTTATGATCATTTGGATATTTGCAAACAATAAATCAGGCACAACCATCTGTCCGCAATACTGAACGACTTAAATAATAAGGACTTTTCGGATGAAGATGAGGGAAGAGTGTCCCCTAAACATAAGGGAAACTCTTGACATATTTTATTTGGCTCAGCTTAAAACGAAGAAAGTAGGGTGCATTGATTCAACATATCATGTACTGGACCCGCTATTATAGGCCCAATAAAAAATTCTAAAATTTTTTTGTTTAAGCTCTCACAAAAAACTGCAATAGTTTGAGGAAAAAATTTTCGCGTTTTGTTTTGCAGAATACAATTATCTTTAATGGCCAAAGTAACCAACAAAAAACTTGAATGAAAATCTTGGGCACTTTTGAGTTCATTGGAGTTTGCGCCAAATTTGCGGTCATGAAGAACAAACAAAGACCAAGCACAAACAGAATAGAAACAAATCAGACCAACTGGCATTATTAAATTTTAGTTCTCGACATGAGGCAGGCCGATTGTAGTTCTTATTCCCACCAATGTCTTGAGGTGTTGCCTATTCATAGGTGTTTGGCAATCGGATTGTGCATGTGATGTATTAAACTCAGAAGTCTGATATAGCAAATATTAAGGCATCCAAACTCGAGCTACCGTGAAAAAAGAATGGTAGAAAGAAAAAATGTTTGCACGTGAAAACAAATTAACATTTGCACACCTAAGTCGTCAATTGTCGGATCTCTCGTTATTTATGTTACCCCTGTATCATAACCCTGACGGACGGTAACGCCCAGGTCAACGCTATTGCTGCCCCATCGACTTATCATGGCCTTGAGTGATTGTCGTATTTAAATAGTACTGTGTTTCTGAGTCATTTCGGTATGCCATTTATTGTTGTCCTGGTCGATCATCCTCTCAGTCCTATGTGGACTCTATGGATTTTTCTTATTAGGGTTAGCTTGCAAATGATTACTTTACATTACCAGTAGTCAATAATTCCAGTATATACTTATCACTACAACCAGAGCCTAGAAGTAATGGGTTACCCTGCTAAACAATACATACTGTTAGCGAGCGTGCGTCAATACCTTCTAGTTAGTATGTTAGTGCAGCCCGATTAATTTTAGGCTCACTGGAGCTATTCAGTCATTGTGAATACCACAGTGGTGAATTCTCTCATCACTGAGTGCTGTCTGATATCTAAATGTTTAGGGCTCAAATGACACGGGACCTACTTTTTATAGGGGCCGAGTCACAACTCAGAAGTGTCACCAGCATTACTGACAGGGGATAAACCACCGCATAAAGTTTATAAAGAATAAAGTTTTGAAAAATTTTCTATAGAAATAAAATTTTGACAAATTTTCTTATAGAAATAAAATTTTGACAAAATTTCTATAGAAATAAAATTTTGACAAAATTTTCTATAAGAAATAAAATTTTGAGACAACTTTTCTATAAAAATAAAGTTTTCACAAATTTTCTGATAGAAATAAAATTTTTAACAAAAATTTTCTATAAGAAATAAAATTTTAACAAAATTTTCTATGGAAAATAAGAATTTTACATTTTTTCGTTAGAAATAAAATTTTGACAAAAATTTGTCTATAGAAATAAAATTGTTGAGAAGAAGTTTTCTATAGAAATAAAATTTTGAAAAAATCCATAGAAATAAAATTTTTGAGAAAATTGGTTCTATAGAAAATAAAATTTTGAAAAAATGTTTCTATAGAAATAAAATTTTGACAAATTTTCTAGAGAAAAAAAATGTTGACAAAAATTTTCTAATAGAAATATAATTTAGATCAAATTTTCTATAGAAAGAAATATAATTCTGATAAAGTTTTCTATAAAAATAAAGTTTTGACACAATATTCTATAGAAATAAAATGTTGACGAAACTTTCTACAGAAAATAAAATTTTGACAAAATCTTTTATATGAAATAACATTTTAACAAAATTCCTATAAGAAGTAAAATTTTGACAAAATTTTCTAGAGAAGAGAAAAAAGTTGACAAAAAATTTTTCTAATAGAAATATAATTTTGACAAAAAGATTTTCTGGTAAGATGGAAAGTTTTGATCAAAATTTTCTCTAAACATGAACTTTTGTCACCATTTCAGTCCGGTTTCCGTCCTTACCATAGCTTTTCCACTGCAGCTATGAAGGTCCTTGATGACATAAGATTGCAGTATGACGGCGGGAACGTTACACTCGTATGTCTTCTGGACTTCTCCAGAGTATTTGACTTTGTCGACCTTGGGATATTGTGTGCTAAATTGAAACACTTTTTTGGATTCACCGACCCCTCTTGTAGGCTTATACGGAGCTATCTCTCTGACAGGTTACAAAGAGTTAGCATAAGAGATAGGTCATCAACACCTAGGTATATTGAGTCTGGAGTTCCCACAGGATCAGTAATGATGGACCTTTGCCTATATGTAGGCATGTTATTAATTACGAATATTCTGCCGCATGTACCACTGAAAAAAAGCATGTCCGGTTCTAAAAGATTTGTCTTTACTTAATTAACAATTTTAGTATTGATCTCGAGCCAAAGAAGCGGAGAATACAAGTAGGATACTTTTAGACCAATTATTGCTTTATAAAATTTGGAGTTTTGTGTAACTTGCTTCTAGGAAGGAAAATTTTAATTTTTCGTTTTTTTTCCAGCTTTCTTTTCTTCATAAGGCCATCAAGTCCCTTAAAAACGAGTTAACTAACAACCCTTATTTCAAATTCAGACTCGACTTCCAGTTGAATTTTTGTTATGTTTCAACTAAAAAAACGTCTTTTAAAAGAGGTGTTGAAAAACATGTCCTATTTGAACGATTTGTTCGGCTTTGTAGGTCAAGATGCATAAAAGACAATAATTATTAAAGACAATTCATTTAAATTTTAGAAGATTTTTCTGAATTATTAAGGTCAAGTTGACCTTATCCCAAAAATTTTTCTTCATGTTATGATGCCCAGTTTTAAGGCAAATCACTTCATTATAAGGACAATACGACTTTCATTGCGAAAAGTTTATTCGACTTTGGACAAGGAATAAACTTTATATTAGAAAAAATGCGTCTCCTTATGCTAAGCCAAAATTTGAACATTCGTAGATTTAAGGACATGTAATCTTTGGTCTCACGGACAATATTTTTTTTTTCAAGTGTAGGTATGCTAATTAGTGCATGGATTACGCCGTATGATATTCAATATAATATATATCGAGTCGAGTTACACTGTTGGAGGATCTTGGGTGGAAACTTAACTCAGACCTTGAGTGTGTCATTAGGTGGGCTTCAAGAATAGACTTAAACTGAACCCGTCTATTATTATTAGATATACTCAATACGATCTAGGTTTCTTCGAGAATCCTTCAAGGGGAGCCAGTTAGACATTTACTATAAAGGCCAAGTACTAGGCTCCCCAAAGGTAACGCTGGCCTAATACGTACCAAAATTCATCAAATCCGGTTAATGATTGCTTGACCGGGAATCCTGCGACAACAAAATACATGGACGTGATGGACGACACACCAAGCAGTTGCACGTAGCGAGTGTGCATATGCGTCGAGTTAACACTTGTAGACGTCTGGCTTATGCATATTGCGTGAAGTCTAGTTTACTGTAGAGGTGATTTCTGAGTCGATCGGTTATATATTTTATGGGGTGCTATAATCAATATTCTAGGGTAGGCACATTTTTTGGCAGTTGTTATACCCTGACCATAATGTGTTTTAGTGTATAAATAGATTGAAATTAAGGTAAATAAGATCTGAAACTTCATTTTATTTTTATAGAGCCTAGATTTAAAGGCATATAGCTACCTAAAAGTGTCGAATTTTGGCTAGGAATCACTATAAAAATAATTAAGGCAAGTTCAAGATCTTTGAATTGAGTTAAATCTTTTTTGCTGTGTACACGAAGAAAGGAAATATTGATAAGTGATGCAATATGAACAGTAATCATTCTAGGGCGGATCATTGGTTCACCCTAGAAGAGAACTAATCGATATTTATTAATTTTGGTTAATTTTTACCTTTCGCGCTGGACGACGAAATCGAACGGCGGACCATACAGTTTGTAAGCCAACACGCTATCCACTGGCTACGTAAGCATTTAAGTCATCAACACGCCATTTATCGCTATTAGCCATTAACGCAAACAGTCAAGTATTTACAACTCGAAAAAAAAGCATGCCCGGTTCCAAAGATTTTGTCTTTAACTTTAAAAAAATTTGGTTATTGATTCCGAAGCCAAAGAAAGCGCGTGAGAAATACAAGTAATGATACTTTTAAGACACAATTCTCTTTTAAATTTGGGTTTTGTGTACTTGCTTCTAAGAAGCAAATTTTAATTTTCCGCTTTCTCATTTTTTTTTTTCATATGCTATCAAAGTCCTTTAAACAACGATAGTTAACGACAACTTTATTTTTCAAATTAAGACTCGACTTCAGCTAGAAATTATGCAATGTTTCAAGTAAAAAAACTTCTTTAACATAAAGTTTTGAAAATAATTGTCTATATTTGAACGATTTTTTGCTTTTGTAGCCTCAAATACAAAAGACAACTAATTTAAAGACAATTTCTTAAATTTAAAGAATATTTCTGAATTATTAAAGTCAAGTTGACCTTAGCCCAACATTTTTTCTTTCATGTTATGATACCATTTTAATTTCAAATCTCTTAATTATAAAGACAGTTACGACTTCATTGAAAAGTTTATCAACTTTTGGACAAGGGAAAAAACTTTATATTAGAGAAAGAAATGCCCGTCTTCTATTGCCTAAGCAAAAATTTGCATTCGTATTTTAAAGACACGAAATCTTTGACCTCACGACAATATTTTTTCAGTTTTATATTCTATTTAAAGCATAGTTTTCGGCGCCACGAACCGATGTAAAGAAACTTTATGTGGACAGAAACCTACATTTAGTTTGACCACCGTGGTTGAATGCCGGCCTTACATACAAAGGCGTCATGGTTTTCAATCCCTGCCTTCGACCAAAACTCATACAATTTTTTGACATTAATTACAATTTTAATGCGAACTAATTGGACATTAAGATTAAGCGAATTTGATATTATTATGCCTATAAAGAAATGCCCAGATACCCATTCTTACAGCCTTGACTATTCATCATGTTTCTCATGTGTTTTGGCTTTAATCCAACATTTCCATTAGTCTCTATAAAGATCTGGCTGATTGAGATTGATTCAATTTGGGTCTTATATGCTAATTTCTTATGGAAATTACATACGAGAATCATTTCTCCCAAGTTAAATCATTTTTTCACCACCACTGTGCATCATATTTTCATTTTTGTTTTTACACATATTCCAAAAATGTTCGGAAGATTCCGAAAAGATGTTACTATTATATAAAATTTTTACTATGAAACTTCAAATTGCATCTTATTAAATAGATAAAGTCAGAAAGGAACAGTGCTTGATATAAACGAAATGAACTGTGTTTTTCGATCAAAAATTATTTATTATTTTTTTTGGCATTGCAAAAATAAAAATTTTGCAAGAAAACAATTTTTTTTTGTGCTAAAATTTTAAGACCAATTTCTTTTCTTCAATATATGAAATTTTCTTAATTTTTTCCTTCCAATTGGCCACTTTTACATAGAAACATTTGTTTCCCCAACACAAAATTTAATTTGATCCGACTATTGTTTTAATTCACGAAATTGATAGTATCAATCACAAAATTTACTAGATATATAAAATACATTTGATTATAAATTTCAATTAAAATGTTTAATTTAATCAGTACACAATTGTTCGTCGAATCTATGCATTTATTATTATAAATATTGAAATTACTAACAAATAATATAATTAATATAATAATATAATTCATGCCAGCAGCTTTTATAGAATATTGCATACCGTTTAAAAAACTGTTTTGTGTCCAAAACTACAAATTAAATCATTTCACTTTTTTTCATTCCAGGTAATAAATTACTGCATATGTATGTATAAACATCGCTCATTATCATACTCGTATAATAATTGGTACAAAAATAAACAAATATGAAAATAATGAAAGCTAAAAATACGGTCACATAACCGCCTCATTCATCTTCGATCATAATCATTCTTTCATTCTTCATTTTTATCGTACGACATTAGAATAAGAAACACAGCAGCGCTTATTTAGTGTATGCAAACAAACTTCTCCACAAAAAAAAAGAAAATCAGAATAATAAGAAGCAACTACATATAAACAAAACGAGGCATCACGAACAACAACAAAAACTCTATACTAAATTTAGGCGCATGCGTCACTTTATTTATGATAAAGTGCCGCATGAACTCGATTTTCGTGCTAAAAGACTATGAGTGTTGTGAGAAAAACAAACACAAATATTATAAGAGGGTTGTATTAATAATTTCGCGCGTAAAGTTTTTATACTTGGCTTTAGGATTACGTTTCACTTCAGTGAACATGTAAAATAAACTTTAAAATAATAATTAATAATAATGTTAAGGAAATGTTAATTTAAAATAAAACAAGTAAGGAAAGTCTAAAGTCGGAAGCGGACCACTATATTTATACCCAGCCCACCACTTTTGTAATCTAAATTGTCGATACCATATCACATCCGTCAAACTGTGTTGGGGGCTTATTTTTAAAAGGGTTTGTTCCCAAATACATACCATTTAAATTATCACTCGATCTGGACAGAATTGAATTAGACTTCTACAAAATCTATAGACTCAAAATTTAAGTCTAGGATGGAACACAATTTTAGTTCAAAAAAAATATGAGAAACGTTTAAATCTGAAGCAATTTTGAAGGAAACTTCGAAAAAGTTTATTTATGATTTACCACTCGATATATATGTATTAGAAGTTTAGAAAATTAGAGAATTTTTACAACTTTTGGACTTAATGCGTGGCGATTTTGCAGGCAAATTTGTTGGAATTTAAGACCATTTTTGTCGAAATCAGAAAACATATATATGGGAGCGTATATCTAAATTTGAACCAAATTTGGCACGCCAAGCAACAATAGCTAATTTTCTACTTCCTTATGCCAAAATTTTCACTAAATCGGGTTAAAAATGCCTTCTGTGTGTCATATAGTGTTAAATCGGCGAAAGTTATATGGGAGATATATCTAAATCTGTAAATTCGATTTCAAACAAAATTTTGGCACGCATTAGTACAATCATACTCTTTCTCTTGTTGCAAAAATTTCAACTAAATCTGGAGCAAAAAATTGGCTTCTGTGTGTCTATGAGTGTAAATTCGGGCGGAAGCCTATATATTGGGAGCTTTATCCAAATCTTGAACCGATTTTCAACTTAAATTTTTGGCACGCATAGCTACAAATGTGCTAATTTACTCCCTGTACAAATTTTCAACTAAAATCGCGGGCAAAAACATTTGGCCCTCTGCTTCATTAGGAGTGATAAATCGGCGTTCTGAAAGCCTATATATTGGAGCTATAATCTAAATCTGAACCGATTTCAACCAAATTGGCCACGCCCATAGCTACATTGCTAGTTCTCCCTGTGTGAAAATTTCAATTTAAATCGGAAGTTAAAAAAGGCCTCTGTGGTCATATGAGTGTAAATCGGGAAAGCTATATATGGCAGATATATTCTAAATCTGAAACGATTTCAACAACATTTGGCACGCATAGCTACAATTGCTAATTCTACTCCCTGTGCAAAATTTCAACTATCGGACTAAAACCCAATGAGTGTAATCTGGACGAAAGCTTTATTGTATGGGCAGATATTTCCAAATCGAACCGATTCAACCAAATTTGCACGATGGCTACAATGCTAATTCTACTCCCTGGCAAATATTTCAACCTAAATCGGTGCCAAAAAAATTGGCCTCTGTGGTCATATGCGTGCCAAATTTTGGTTGAAATTCGATTCAGATTTAGATATATCTCCCATATAAGCTTTCGCCCGATGATGACCACAGAGGACCAATTTTTGCTCCGATTTAGTTGCAAATTTTGTACAGGGTGTCTAGAATTAGCATTTGTAGCTATGCGTTGCAAAAATTTGTGAATCGCGTTTCAGATTTTAGATATATCTCCCATATATATCTTTCGCCCGATTTACACTCATATTGACCACAGGTAATTTTTTAACTCCGATTTAGTTTGAAATTTTGCACAGAGAGTAGAATTAAGCATTGTAGCTATGCGTAAAACAAATTTGGTAAATCGGTTTTAGATTTAGATTATAGCTCCCATATATATGTTTTTCTGATTTTCGACAAAAAATGGGTCAAAATACCAACATTTCCTTGTAAAATCGCCACTTGTTAGTTCCAATAGGTTGTAAAAATTACTCTAATTTTCCTAAACTTCTAATTACTATCTATCGAGCGGTAAATCATAAATATACTTTTGCGAAGTTTCCTTAAAATTGCTTTAGATTTAAATGTATTCACATATTTTTTTTACTATATTGTGTTCCACCCTTAGTGCATTAGCCAACTTAAAATTTTTGAAGTCTTATTAGATTATAGTAGAAGTCTAATCAAATTTCTGTCCAAGATAATTTATAGCCGCTTATTTAGAACTACGGAAATTTTTTCTATGTGTAGAGAAATTAAGCCGACCCATTTTGTCGGAAGTTGGCAGGCAACACTATATTCTTTACCTCGGCGGCGGGGCGGGGCTTATGCCGGATTATAAATTTTTTCAATTCGGCGGATGAACAATATATACATTGTTTAAATTTTCAATTTGGAGGTATACGAATGGTGATGAGATTTAGTTGTACAAACCAATTCTTCACAATCACAAATTTTACGATTTCAATCAAAATTTCTAATCCAATATTTGCACAAATTATTACCAGCAACTTTTTGTTACTGACGGATTTTAGTTAATCATTTTGCACAAAAAAAAAAATACAAAAACAATTGGGCTTATTTTGACGTCGACATATTTCGGGCGCGTTGGCGAAAGGGCTTAAAAACTGTTGGGCTCGGATAAAATCGGCAAAAGCGCGGAAGGTTTCGCGGCTTCATCTCGGTACTGAAACATCTTTTTGATTGAGTTCATTCACTTGGTTTTTTGAGAAGAGGCGCATTTGTGAACCATTCAAATCTTTTCTTTGAAAAGTAACATTCTCGAATTCTGTGTTAGTCCCAAGTAATTCAATCACCTTTGGCCAAGGGAATTCTTTTCACGGGTAATTCTTGGCGTTTCCTTTTGAAAATTGTTCTGTCTTCCGTGTCCTCAAATTACGTATTAAGACTTCCAAATTCATGTATATGTTTGCCTCGGCCATTACTTCTGTTTTTGGGTTTGTCAACGTTTTATTCAACAAATCTTGGAACTTTGAAGTTCGATATATGCGACTTGATTTTTCTTGTTCTTGATTTAGTAGTGAATTCCCCTTTTTCCTTGTTGGACATTTAAAAAAGTTCAATGACTTTCTCCAGCCACATGTACTACTAAACTCACTTTGGTTTCTGTAGAACTTATTTGAAAATTAAATTTTCAGAAGAGTATTTTTAACACTTCGAAATACAAATCCCTATTCAGTCGGATTCGCCAGCAGACAGCCCGTTCTGATAACTCACATTTTTCTGTTTCCAACGAGATTATATGAAGTATTAAAGTGGTCACATTTCTTTTAATTGAAGAAACCTTCTTTAATTCGAAACTATACCATGTTTTGGGGACTATCTTGATCTAATAGGGGAACACTTTTTTATTCGAGTTTCGTTGGTGAACATGCTCTATTTTGGACGTTGGTCAGAGTTTTGTTGTTGCAAAAATCATCTTCTCCGCTTTGGGGATAAAGTAGTGTGTGATGGTAGTTTTGACACATCTTTAGACCCATTTCAATGGAAGTTGTCCTCCCATCAGAACTGGATACGCGTTAGCCCGATTTGAAATTTTAATTCTAGAGATATTTGTAGAGGTAAGAAATTGGTCGCCTTTATATTAGCTTCCAGCAAGTGTTGGAAGGTAGTGAGATTGGTAACACAATTTTGGCCGTAGTGAGTGACGGGGTGAAGAGGTAGTAACTGATAGTCGGGGCCCCGGCGCCGACTTTAGACGGTAAGATTGTTGTCGTGGATTATGTTGGTGCAATTCCCCTTTCCTTGGTGGACATTAAAGAAAGTCCAATGACTGCTCCCAGCCACATGTACGTCATCACTCACTTTGGTTTTCTTAAGACATTTGGAAAATTCATTATATTTCAGAAGTATTTTTATCACGTTCGAAATACAAAAGTCCGCGGGTATTTCAGTCAGAGATTCGCCAGCAGCAGCCCTTCTGATCCACTCACATTTTTCGTTTCAACGAGATATATGAATATTTAAATGTCATTTCCTTAATTGAGAACCCGCTTCTTGGTAATAACGAGAAACTCTTTGTATCGAACTATACAGTGTTTATGGGCACTATTTGATGCGTAAGTAGACGGGACAGCTTTTTTATTCGAGTTTCGTTGGGTGAACATGCTCTATTCTTGGACGTGGTCAGAGTTTTGTTGTTGCAAAAATCATCTTCTCCACTCTACCATATCTAAATTCGGAAAAATAGACCTTTACCAAATCATGACTTGATGATCATATGTTCAATGATCGCAGTGAACATATCATTGAATTTATCGAAATAGCCATAAAATTGTTATTTGGAATCGTACAATTCCAAAAATAACTATGAAATTGAAATTCCGTACCATTTCGAATAGGTTATCCTAGAAATTTTCATACTAACCCCCAACTGACATAGAAAGAGAATTCGGCTCATTTCTAAACACAAAAAAAAACAAGACCGACACAAAATTTCACAACTACTCCTCTAGAAATCTAGGCAGCTGTGTTTGCATGTTCCTTTAAGCGATTTTAAGTAGTTTCGCTTTTTGAAGAATTCCCCCCATTCATTGAATGATAAAAACAAACAATATAAACAATGGTGGGTACCTTCCAGACATTTCACCATGGTAGTCGAAGGTCGTCACTGTTTTGCTGATGGTGATGGTGCTGAACCCATGTTGGATTTTGTTTCATGAAATCTTTTGTTGATGAAAAACAATGAATTTGTAATTTTGTTCCTGTTACATCCTGCTTCTCTTTCTGCAAGTGAATTAATATCGAAGGTAGAAGTAAAACAAAACTATGCGAATTTTTCAGTATTTTCACTTTTAGTTTTCATAGCACCATCCGTGAGGTAAGTGAGCTATCGCGGTTTTGCAATCGTTTAATGAGGGAGAAGGTAGTTGGTATTTCAAGTGCAATTTATAAAGATTGCACAAAAGATTTTTTTGCTTTCCTAGTATATAAGCATAAAATCCAAAAATTAAAATGACTAAGTGGATACAAATTATGTTGGTAATTTCTTTGCTTACTTGTATTGTTATCTTTAACATCAAACATATGGGAGAGTAAGTATTTTGTGTGTGAAATGTTGCGTGACTTTAATTAAAATTAATTATTAGATTATTCCGTATAATTTTCAAAATGAAAAATAGATTTTACAGATTTCAATAGAGTGTATCCATAAAAGACCCACAAAAAAAATTGGCGTTGCGGATTTGAAATCATTTAATAACAGATAAGTGACGGTTAACAATCTCCATTATATGTTGCCAAGCTTAAAGCTAGCGGCTTTGAGAAGTTCGCGATATACTTACTTATGTCGCTTTTATGCAGATTGCTCAACGTTCATTGAGATAGAAGTTTAAGAGTTAGAAATTAGAATTTTGAAATATAATGTATAGTTATTGCATTTGTGTAAGCGTAGCTCTGTTATTCGGTTCAAGGCTTGTTTTCATTTGCTGAGAAGAAAGTGTGTGCGGATAGCCGCCGGATATAGCGAGATGTGTGCAAGGTTTTGGTAAGAATATTG
>PGFW01000733.1:3094-13665 GCA_003123925.1 Haematobia irritans
ATGATGATGATGCCGATATTGGTTTAGCCAGTAAAGCTTTATGCTTTAATCCTCATATTGAAGCTGTGGATACCACAATCTATTCATTCTTACTTTGCTATTCTGTGTTGATTTGTGAGTTTGCTACATCATTGGACATCTTTATGATTGCTGGTGATGGTGGTTGTGGTTGAGCTGCAGATTCCTTTATGGATACTGCGGTAGGTAGGAAAAAACAACTTTGAACCATCAAAGATTTCAAATGCTTGCTTGCTTGCTTTGGCATGAAGATTCCACAAGCATAACCCATAGCAACCAAATGAGATCTCTATCGATAGATAATGTCAAAAATCATGGTGGCTATATAGAGAGCTTTCCTTTTTTATCCTCGGGTGCTTATTCAGACAGCGAGCGCCATCAATAACAATTCCACCGTTAATTTAAGGAAATTTTGATATTATTAAGAAGAAAATGAGAATTTTATTTAATTTATATGGAATATGGAAGACATATTAAATTGTTCCACATTCTTTTATACATTAAATATTCTAAATAGAAATAAAAAAATTCATAGAAACATTTCAATGAAATTTTCTAATAATATAAAATTTCGAAAATATTTTCAATAGAAATAAAATTTAGTAAAAAAATAATAAATATCCTTAAAAGTTCCTAAATGCCATGAGAAAAAGTTCGAGTCATGTACGAGTCACCAGGGTTGCTACTCGTACTAAAAATAATCTACCAACATTTGAAAAAAAATTTTACAAAAAATCTACAAAATTAAAAAAAAAATATTTTGATGTTTTTTTATCAATTTTTTTGTCAACATTTTTATTTCTATAGAAAATTTTTGCAAATTTTTATTGCTATACAAGATTTTGCCAAATTGTTTTTCTATAGACATTTTTTGTAAAATTTTATTTCAATAAAAAATTATTGTAAAATTTTATTTCTATAGAAATTTTGGTCAACATTTTATTGCTATTAAGAACATTTTGTCAAAATTTGATTTCTATATAAACATTTTGCAAAATTTTATTCCTAAAGAAAATTTTGTCAAAATTTTTCTTCTAGAGAAAATGTTATTTCTATAGAAAATTTTGTCAAAATTTGATTTCTATATAAACATTTTGCAAAATTTTATTTTTATAGAAGAATTTTCTCAATATTTGGACTACCTAAAAAAATTTTGTCCAATATTTTATATTTCTATAGAAAATTTTTGTTTTCTATTAGAACAATATTATTTCCATAGAACAATTATTCCAAATTTTTCAAAAGACGTTTTTGGATTTTCAGCAGATTTGTCTGCTGCTTATAATTTCTAAATGCCATTATGACTGAAAGGCCTGACAGATTTTAATTTCCAGATCGCAGTTTATTTATTATTTACAAGATTACAAAATCATTTCAAAGCGTGATTGTGTAATTGCTTTAAATTTGGGCTGGGAAAACCACAAGTGTTCTATCGTTTAAAGTCCTCCAATCATTTAAATTTGAATAAATCTTTTGTTTCTCGTATCCATTGTCGATAACCATGATCGTGACAATGAGCATCGCGTCAAAAAGCGACGAAAATGATCCGAAAAAGTGAAGCTTAGAGTTGATGGAGCCGCGCACATAGCCGACAAGAACGAATGGAAACATGTATTGAAAATTGAAATCCTTTGAAGTTGCAAGAAGTGCAAGAATTCACCGATGTACCAAAAATGGGAGGAGCCAATAAATTGCTTGACTTGCCCGATGACAAAATTTTGTTTCTGATTCAATCATGAAATTAATTGATAAAATTAATTTTTTAATTGAAATGTCTTCAATCACAGAAATAATAGTACCAATTAAAAACTTAATTGAAAGTCAATTAAAAAATTAATTGATCCAATTAAAATATTCACAAAAAAATTAATTCATACTATTATTTTATGTGATTGATTTTTGTTTCAATTAAAAAAATTGTTGAATCAATTAAACATTATTTTTTTTTTAAACTCAATTAAAATTTAATTGGAAAAAATTTCATGAAATTTTTTTCTGTTAGACGGCAGTTACCTAATTGTGTTCCTCGCCAATCCAAGTGTGAGGGCGTTGGTGACACCTAAACAAATAAAGGGATTTCTTACCAAGAGAACAGCTGAAAATTATAAAGCCTCGATTGGTTAATGCAGAAACTCAAGCGCACGGATGGTAATAGCATGGGCCGACGTAACGGTAATTGTCGAAATAAATACCGAATGCGAAATGTCCCAACCACGATTTCCAGAGTTGGCGGAATTCTACTAAAATGTTCTATAGAAATCAAATTTGGACAAAATTTTCTATAGAAATAAAATTTTTGCAAAAATTTCTTTAGAAATCAATTTGGACAAAAATTTTGCTTATAGAAATAAGAATTTTGCAAAATTTTCTATGAAATAAAAATTTTAACAAAATTTTCTATAGAAAGAAAATTTTGACAAAATTTTCTATAGAAATAAAATTTTGACAAAATTTTCTATAGAAATAAAATTTGGACAAAATTTTCTATAGAAATAAAATTTGGACAAAATTTTCTATAGAAATAAACTTTTGCAAAAATTTTCTATAAAAATCAAATTTTGACAAAATTTTCTATTGAAATAAAATTAAAAAGTTCGAATAAAATAAAGAAAACAAATTAAATAAAATTTTGCAAAAATTTTCTATAGAAATAAAATTTTGACAAAATTTTCTATAGAAATAAAATGTTGACAAAATTTTCTATAGAAATAAAAATTTGGGCAAAATTTTCTATAGAAATAAAATTTTGACAAAATTTTCTATAGAAATAAAATTTTGACAAATTTTCTACAGAAATAAAATTTGACAAAATTTTCTATAGAATACAATTTTGGAGCAAAATTTTCATTGATAAATGTGATAAGAAGTAAAAATTTTGACACATAATTTTCTGAATAGAAATATAAATATTTTGACAAAATTTTCTTTAGAGAAATAAAATTTTGACAAATATTTCTATAGAAATAAACTTGACAAAAATTTTCTATTAGGAATAAAATTTGGACAAAATTTTCTATTAAAAATAAAAATTTTGACAAATTTTCTATAGAAATAAAATTTTGAGACAAATTGTTCTTAGAAATCAAAATTTTGGACAACAATTTTCTACTAGAAATAAATTTTGGGGCAACAATTTTCTATAGAAATAAAATGTTGAACAAAATTTTTCTATAGAAATAAAATTTTGACAAAATTTTCTACAGAAATAAAATTTTGACAAAATTTTTCTATAGAAATAAAAAATTTGGACAAAATTTTCTATTTAGAATAAAACTTTTGATAAAATTTTCTATTAGCAAAATTATAAATTTTTGATAAAAATTTTCTATAAGAAATAAAATTTAGGACAACATTTTCATATAGAAAAATAAAATTTCGACAAATTTTCTATTGAATAAAATTTTGGAAAATTTTCTATTAGAAATAAAATTTTGACAAAATTTTCTATAGAAATAAAATTTTGACAAATTATCTATAGAAATAAAATTTTGACAAAATTATCTATAGAATAAAATCTTTGACAAAATTTTCTATTAGTAAGAAAATAAATTTTCGACAAAATTTCTATAGAAATAAAATTTTTGACAAAAATTTTCTATAGAAATAAAATTTTGACAAAATTTTCTTATAGAAAATAAAATTTTTGACAAAATTTTCTATAGAAATAACAATTTTTTGTACAAATTTTCTATAGAAATAAAATTTTGACAAAATTTTTCTATAGAAATAATATTGACAAAATTTATCTATTAAGAAATAAATTTTGACAAATTTCTATAGAATAAAATTCGGACAAAATTTCTTATAGAAATACAAATTTTGACAAAATTTCTATTAGAAATAAAATTTTTGACAAAATTTTCTATTAGAATAAAAATTTTGCAAAATTTTCTATTTAAATAAAAATTTTAACGAATTTTCTTTATTAGAAAGAAAATTTTGACAAAATTTTCTATAGAATAAAATTTTTGACCAAAATTTTCTATAGAAAAATAAAATTTTGACAAAAATTTTTCCTATAGAATATAAAATATTTGGACAAAATTTTCTATAGAAATAACACTTTTGCAAAAATTTCTAAAAAATCAAAATTTTGACAAATTTTCTATTGAAATAAATTTAAAAAGCTTCGAATAAAATAAAGAAACATAATTTAAATAAAATTTTTGCAAAAAATTTTCTATTAGAAATAAAAATTTTGACAAAATTTTCTATAGAAATAAAATGTTGACAAATTTCATAAATAGAAATAAAATTTGGCAATTTTTATAGAAAATAAAATTTTTACAAATTTTCTTAGAAAATAAAATTTTGACAAAATTTTCTACAGAAATAAAATTTGACAAAAATTTTCTATAGAAATCAGATTTTGGACAAAATTTTCTATAGGAAATAAATTTTGCAAAATTTTCTATAGAAATAAAATTTTGATAAAAATTTTATTTTCTATATGAAATAAAATTTGGTACAAAAATTTTATAGAAATAAAAATTTATTGGATCAAAAACTTTTTAGAGAAATAAAAATTTTGACAAAATTCTTTCTAATAGAAATAAATTTGGACAAAATTTTCTATAAAATATAACAATTGACAAACATTTCTCTATAGAAATAAAAATTTGACAAAATGTTCTATAGAAATAAAATTTGGACAAAATTTTCTATAGAAATAAAAAAATTTGGGCAAAAATTTTCTATAAAATAAATTCTTGACAAAAATTTTCTATAGAAATAAAAAATTTTTGACAAAATTTTGCTACAGAAATAAAATTTTTGACAAAATTTCTCTATAGAACATAAAATTTTTGGACAAAATTTTCATATAGAAATAAAATTTTGATAAATTTTCTATCAGACAATAATTTTGATTAAAAATTTTTCTTATAGAAATTAAAATTTTGACAAAATTTTCTATAGAAATAAAATTTGGCAAAATTTTCTATAGAAATAAAATTTTGACAAAATTTTCTATAGAAATAAAATTTTGACAAAATTTTCTATAGAAATAAAATTTTGACAAAATTATCTATAGAAATAAAATTTTGACAAAATATATCTATAGACAATAAATTTTTGACAAAATTTTCTTATAGAAATAAAATTTTGGACAAAATCTTTCATTAATAGAAATAAATTTTGACAATTTTTATTAGAAATAAAATTTTGACAAAATTTTCTATAGAAATATAATTTTGACAAAATCTTCTATAGAAATAAAATTTTGACAAAATTTTCTATAGAAATAAAATTTTGACAAAATTTTCTATAGAAATAAAATTTTGACAAAATTTTCTTATTTTTTATATAGAAATAAAAAATTTTGACAAAATTTTTTATAAGAAATCAAAATTTGACAAAATTTTCTATAGACAATAAAATCTTTGACAAATTTTCTATAGAAATAAAATTTTGACAAAATTCTCTATAGAAATAAAATTTTGACAAAATTTTCTATAGAAATAAAATTTTGACAAAATTTTCTATAGAAAAAAAATTTTGAAAAATTTTCTATAGAAATAAAATTTTGACAAAATTTTCTATAGAAATAAAATTTTGACAAATTTTCTATAGAAATAAAATTTTGACAAAATTTTCTATAGAAAATAAATTTGACAAAATTTTCTATAGAAAAAAATTTTTTGACAAATCTATAGAAATAAAATTTTGACAAAATTTCTATAGAAATAAAATTTTGACAAAATTTTCTATAGAAAGAAAATTTTGACAAAATTTTCTATAGAAATAAAATTTTTTGACAAAATTTTCTATAGAAATAAAATTTTGACAAAATTTTCTATAGAAATGAAATTTTGACAAAATTTTCTATTGAAATAAAATCTTTTGCAAAAAAAAATTTGGTAGTTTTTTGATAAAATTTTCTCTAAATTTTGATAGATTATTTATATATAGATAAAAGAAATAAACAATTTATTTTGAATATTGGAAATATTTATTTTTTTTCTTGTTGTTGTTGTTCTTTTTGATACGAAATTAATTATAATTATTTAAATGTATGTTTGTAGTAAATTAAATTTTACAACTAGAGTTCATAAAAATATGTATGTATAGAAAATATTTGGGCTGTTCTGTATCCAGTGTCAGAAAAAAAAATATATAAATCCATAGGAAAAGCGATATCCTAAAATATCGATTTCCTTACCATTTTCTCAATTTTATTGCTATAAGTTTCTAATTTTTTCTTGGGGGGGGGGGGACATACAACACAGAAACATTCCGCGTATATTTATAGTAGTTATTATAAGTATGATGAATAATGTAGGATGTATTTTTTGTATACAACTAAATAGTTACTATTAAATGAATTGCTGGGGGTGGCAGACATTGCATCCGGTGTAAAGAAAATAACTAAACCGCTAATGTAAATGAACTGATGATGGAACAAACAATCGATCGATTATATCAATCCAAAGTTGGCGATATAGATACATACAGGACAAATACATAAGATTTCGAATGCGATGCGTCTTTTCTTTCTGTGGGAAATGCGAAACCAAAAAAAATGAAGGAAAATGAAGACTAACGTTTGGCAAATTTTGGCAGAATAGAGGGAAGGCTTAAAGAAGATCCCGGCAATAATTCCTGGCCAAAACACTTAAAGAGTTAACCAAAAACAATTGGTATATAGATCTATCTCTATTCGAAAAGAATAGGAACAGGGGGAAAAAACAAAATTTACACAATTGATCCGAGGCTATGGATGGTGGACGACAAGGGCCAAATGGGGGCAATACTCTAGAGACAAAACACAAAACTGTTAGTGAATATAGCGACATACATGGGGAATACAACTACATGAAATGATGACAATGGAAAATCTACATCTATGGCTATGGTCTGATTTCAATTAAAATCTATTTGAAAAATTGCCAGCTGGCCGTCTCATACGACGGGCCCTTTGATTTCTTTGATTGCCAAAACCGCCGCGAGCTGGACTACCCTGTTGTTCTGGTTGTTGTGCGCGATGACTGGGAGAAGTATTGCGTGAATTGCCAGGAGTTTCTATAAGAGGAAAATCGATTTTAGTGGGCCCTTGACCTAAAAACAAAATCAATGCTTATTTTCTATTACCCTGCCAAACGATGGGTGTTGGCCGATTACCGACAGCCCCACCGCCGCGATGGAAGCCACGATGGGGTCTTCGACTAGGTGTCATACCCTTGGTGGCCTTTGAACGTGTATTAATAGAGGGTGATGTAGAGGCTTCAGCTTCACGACCTTCCTCCTACAAGCGGGTAAAAAAAAAACAAATAATTAAACCTCTGGATTTATTCACCCACATCTCCGACCACTCTTCTACCATACCTCAATTTCTTCAACAGCCTGTTTCTCTCCTTCAGATGATACACCATCTGCTCCTTCATTTTCCTCGGATGTGGCTTCAACTTGATGCTGTTGGACATCTTCGGATTGTGTAGCACCACCTAACGGGGGAATAGAAAAATTTTACTTCCGCTACGATTTTATTTCGCCCCCCACTTACTTTCATTATCAATATTTTCCGAAATATCAACAGATTCTCCCCCTTCCTCATTGAAATCATCCTCTTCACCTTCTACCTCCTCATTTAGGCCCTCCTGGCTGTCTTTGGCCTCTCCACCCTTTTTATCGTCATCATAGTCTTCCGGCAAGAACTCACCGCCAGCAGCTTCACTTTCGTCAATGGCCGCATCAGGATTTTCTTGACCTATGTTGGCGGAATGTTCATCCGATTGTTGAGCTGTATTTGAGCTTGTGGTATCAGTGGTGCTATAACCAAATTTTGAATCCTGGGGGGAGCTAACAATTTCCGAGCTAGAAAAAAATTCAAATATATACCAAAGTCTACACTCAATTTCTCTGAATTTTTTACCTTTCTGAACGTCTTCCACCACTGGTTTCTGATGTTTCATTGGCTTCACCGCCTTGGGCTCCCTGCTGCAATTTCACCAAGGTGGCCTTTTGTTGGCGTGTCAAGTTAGTACCTTGTTTCCTCACAGAAGTCTCTCCACTGCCGCTACTTATGGCTTGACTCTGTTGGTTATTATCTTGGCTGTGAGCCTTGGCCAAAGCAGCTGCGGCTGCAGCACTTGTACTAGCCCCTGTGGCATAGGCATCACCTGTTGACTGCCCTCCGGTACCAGCAGAACTACATTGACCATGAGTTTCCATATCCTCATCAACATCCACTTCGTTATTATCAGCTTCTCCAACATCGGGTCGTAGATTGCTTTCATTTACCTCGGGACATTCATTTTCATCCATATCCTGGTCTTGGTCATAGTCTTCATAAACCTCATGTTCTCCGTCAACATCTGCCGGCCCTCCTTCATCGGCTTCAGCTTCAGCCATTCCATCGTCTTCTTCGGAATCCAATACAACTACATCATCCTCTTGATCCCTTTGTGATGATGTGGGAACCTGGTCCACATCAATGCCAGAATCTGAGACTCCAGCTGGTGTCATAACGGCAGCCTCACCACTATGCATGGGCGCCCTCATTCGTTTGGCATGTTTTCCCGAATTCTTATCATTATCATCTCCACTGGTTGTGGAAGAGTCTCCCTCTAGTTCACGTGGACGTTTGTGGCCTGCCGAGCTACCAGCTTGTGTGGTGGTAACATTACTACTGGAAGGTGTATGTCTATTGTGGCTACTAACAGCAATATGCGAGGAACACATGGCCGAAGATTGTGATGTACTTGGTTGTGGATTATTGGGATCTTGGATTAGCTGTACCGTAACAGAAGGAGCTGAGGGAGCAGCCGAAGATCCCTCAACTCTGGGTGAAACCAAGGCCACAACTTGAACTTGATTTACATTTCCGCCACTTACATGTGGCTGAGGGTCATTTTGTTGTGGTTGCTGAATACTCTCCGCCTCCTGTGAGCTTTCGGCTGCGGATGCTGCAGAGCCCATTGGTGGTATAGCTGCAACAGCCACTGATGCCGAGCTGCTGGTTGAGGGCATGTAGTCAGTATGTGATGACGTGGGCGAAGAGGACATCGATTCCAATGATGCACTGCCTGTGGTATGGACTTGTTGCTGTGGTGGCACCAAAGCTGTATTACTACTGCCCGTGGCTGAGCTTGGTGTGGACGATGGTGTCGATGTAGACGATGTGGAAGAAGTTGATGTAGAAGTTCCAGCTACAACGGCGGTCGATCCCGCTGAACTTTGTTGCGATGTGGGCAGTATAGCTGCAGTGCGGGTATTTTGCACTGATATGGGTCTAATACTGGCCAAAGGTGTTTCACCTCCTCTCCAGGGGGTAACTGTGGCCGATTGTTGCACACTTGCAGAACCCGACATAGGTTTAACATTGGCTGTTCTTGGTGAGGAATCCGAAATGGTACCTTTATCGGAAATGGCCACCGAGCTGGTAGAGGGCTTGGCCGACTGCTGCAATCCCAACTGGCGATTCAATTGATTGATACGCATAATAAGCGATTCATTTTCTCGGGTTAAGCGTTGGAGGTCTTCCTTGTTACGATTATTTTGCTCTATAAGTTCCCGCTCAAGGCGTTGCATGGCATCGTATTTTGCTTGGATCTCATTCATCTTAGCCTCATGGGCCTCGTTGGACTGCAAAAGTTTTGTCTTAGTGGCTGCCAATTCAGTGCTGACAACATTACGCGACTCCGTCAAGTTGACTATGTGACTCTTAGCTTCACGCAATAGGGTCTTGGTACGCTCATCTATCTCCACCGAAGCCTTAAGGTCTTCATAGTCTTTGCGTACTTTTTCATTTTCCTCTTGCATTGTGCGAATGACACCATTGAGATTTTCGATAGTGGCACGATTTTGTTCCAATTCAGCATTTATAGCTCCGCTGGATCCCTCATTGGCATTATTGCCCTCCACATTCTCTTGTGTTGCTTGGTTATTGGTGGCATTGCTGGCATCGCCGCCACTAGCTGCACCAGCAGCAGTGGCTGGGTTCTTATTCAACAATTCCAAATATGAATCCTTGTAGCGTTTGGCAATCTTACGAATTTGAACTTCCTTATTCTTGGAATCCTGTAGCAATTGCTCCTTAGCTTCCAAATCTTCTGTGATTTTCTGTACCGCCTCTTCTTTGCTCAACAATTTGTTCTTCATTTCCATGACCTCCTGCATTAATCGGGAATTGGTTAATTTCAGGGTAGTGATATCAGCCGATAGACTCTTCTTCTCTTCGGTGAGCATATGAACCTGACGCTCGAGGGATGCCAATTCACTATCAAAACGTACAAATGATTATAGTATAATTTATATAAAACTTTAATTTTTTTCAACTAATTAAAAATTTTATACATTTGTATATTAATCTTTTAAAATCATTAATTATTTGGAAACAAATTGTAAAAAGCCTAATTTAAAATAATATGATTCGATTTAAAAATCGTTATTTTAAAAGCATTATTGGAAAGGTATTCTTCAAGCAAATGATATCCTTTTAAAGTTTTAAATTTAAAAAAAAAAATTAAAGAAAAAAGAAAAATGATTTTTTAAATTTTTTTTATAGTAACCTGTATAGCACTGTCTGTAACTCATTTTGTTTTCTTTTTTCACTC
>PGFW01000739.1:549-10560 GCA_003123925.1 Haematobia irritans
AAATAATTTTGTGTCTTTTTGATTTTATCTTACAACTGTTTGTTTTTGGCATTTCTTCTTTGGAAACAATTTAAGCATTTCGCTTTCGTTGATAGTTTTAGAAACTGACCCAATTTGGAAAAGAGACTGAAAAAAATTGTGGAAAATTCTTCAAAGAAACGAATGTTTCCTGCGAAAAAGAGAATCATGTAACAATGAAAAGGACATGTCTCCAATATTTCAATAAAAAAGCGCGATCTACTGTTTGTTGGGAAAACATCCACTTCTTGTCGAAAACAAGTCGAAAAAATAGCATAGCCACCATACGAAAATATTTACATCTGTTTGCTTTCACATGGCGTCTCTCGCTCTCTGACTAAATCATCCCCCTGGGTTGTTCTCATAAAATCCTAGCCACCTGTAAAGGTATAAACCCATTGCTAAAACGCATTTACTGTTAAATTAACATACATACACCATACACTCATATCGTTGAATGATGAAAGACTTTCGTGAAGATGAAATAGCCATGCATATTTGTGCTTGTCTAAATTGATTGCAATTCCAATATCCAATTTTGTCCCCCAGTAATGATTGTTGTTACTCACCGATGAATTGAGTAAAACGAAAGGTGTTTTCGTTTGTCAACTTTTAATTAGTTGAACTAGAAAACAACTAACAGATCGTGCTGTGTAAATGAAGAACGCGCCAACTCATAGACACATAAACGCCACATACCACACTCCAAGCAACATTTAAATAGAAATAGAAATATGCTGTAACAAGCAAGCCAGAAAAAGGTAGTTAGAAAATTCACTAAAATGCTACAGTAGCTAAATTAAACAGTCGGTAAATTGAGAAGGAGGCTGAAGAAAATAAAACAGAAGCAGTAGGAGAAGCACGGTGAACACGGTTTAAATACTAATTTGTCACTTAATTAAACAATTAATCGAAGGTGAATTTGAAAATTGTAATTGGCGCTGAACGAAACCTTCTTTCTCTAATCAAACTGAGACGAGCAAGAAATTCCATTAAAGCACATCGAATAGAGATCGCAAATATGCTTTCGAATATAGTTATACTCACTCTAAAAATGCAAATATCCTTAGAATTATTTGACATTGAATGAAATTAATTAAAAAATTAATCTATTAAATAAATAAAATTAGACATATTTTTTTTATTGAGTCTTTTGTGTTAATACATGGTTTGCGAATTTTTTTTGTTAAATTAAATTAATTTTCTTAAAAATTAAATTAAACTAGTTATAGATAAAATAATATTAAAAATAATTCAAATTAAATTTGATTTAATTTAGTTTATTTTATTATTACTTGATTTTATTTTATTTTAATTTATTTTAATTTAATTTAATGCAATTTATTTAAGAATATACCATAGTTGTTCAATGATAAATTATATAATAAATAAAATGAGCAATTTTAGTGAGAAGTGAAATCAAAAAATAATTAATAGCACAAAAAAAATATTTTTTATCTTCAATCACGAAATTAATTGATCTTATTATTTTTTTAATTGAAATGTCTTCAATCACAGAAATGATAGTATCAATTAAAAAATTAATTGAAAGTCATTAAAAAATTAAGTGATACTATTAATATTTTTAATTGAATTTTGTTTCAATTAAAAAATTTTTGGATCATACAAATATTTAAATGTATATTTTTTAAAAACTCAATTAAGATTGTTATTGGAAAAGTTTTCGCTGAAATTTTTTTCTGTTGAAACTAACCTAAATCCTTTTTCAATTTAAAAAATCTTTTAAAAAAAATAATACAAATTAAATGCAATTCATGGATTTGAAACTCAACTGAATTCACTATGAATTTCATTGTAATTCAAGTAGAATTTTGTCTATAATTACTTTTGTTGGAATTTTGTTAGAAATTAATTTGAATTTCAATAAAATTTTATTATTATTAGTATTTTAATGGAATTTCATTCACATAGATTTTCGTACTGTGCGGTAGATTGGTAGAATCTGACGTTATTGGGCAGAATTTGCAAAATATTCTTCTCCAACTAAGAGGTACTTCAATTTTCTATAGAAATAAAATTTTGAGAAAATTTTCTATAGAAATAAAATTTTGAGAAAATTTTCTATAAGAAATAAAATTTTGAACAAAAAATTTCTATAAAAAATTAAAAAATTTGACAAAATGTTTGATTAGAAATAAAATTCTAACATTTTCTATAGAAATAAAATGTTTGACAAAATTTTCTATAGAAATAAAATTTGACAAATTTTCTATGAAATAAATTTTGACAAAATTTTCTATAGAATAAAATTTTGACAACAAATTTTCTATAAATTAAATTTGACAAAATTTTCTATAAAATTAAATTTGTGACAAAATTTTCTATAGAAATATAATTTTGACAAAAATTTTCTATAGAAATAAAATTTGGACAAAATTTTTATAGAAATAAAATTTTTGACAAAATTTCTATAAAATAATTTTGACAAAATTTTCTATAGAAATAAAATGTTGACAAAATTTTCTATAGAAATAAAATTTTGCAAAAATTTTCTATAGAATTTGCAAAATATTCTTCTCCAACTAAGAGGTACTTCAATTTTCTATAGAAATAAAATTTTGAGAAAATTTACTGTAGAAATAAAATTTTGACAAATATTTCTATAAAAATACAATTTTGACAAAAATTTCTAGAGAAATAAAATTTTAACAAATTTCCTAGAAATAAAATTTTGCAAAAATTTTCCATAGAAATAAACATTTTGATAAAAACTTTCTATAAATAAAATTTTCGACACAATAAAATTTGCAAAAATTTTCTATAGAAATAAATTTTGAAAAATTTTATAGAAATAAATTTTGACAAAATTTTCTATTAAATAAAATTTTTTAAAATTTTCTATAAAAAAAATTTTGCTAAAATTTTGCTATAAATAAAATTTGCAAAATTTTCTATAAAAATAAAATTTGCAAAATTTACTAAAGAAATAAAATTTGGACAAAATTTTCTATAGCAATAAAAATTTCGTTTGTTTCGTTATTGTTGGTTTCTCTTCAATCATTATTGTTGTTTTTGATCTCAGCTTAAAACTATGCATTGACTGAACTAGAAGGGTAGCTTAACCAACAGAGGAAAGGTATATACGTATTGTCAAATTTATTTGGGCAAAGCCCTATATTTTGCAAAAATTTTCTATAGAAATAAAATTTTGACAACATTTTCTATAGAAATAAAATTTTGACAACATTTTCTATAGAAATAAAATTTTGACAACATTTTCTATAGAAATAAAATTTTGCCAAATTTTTTTATAGAAATAAAATTTTAACAAAATTTTCTATAGAAGTACATTTTTACCAAAAATTTCTATTAAAAAAATTTTGGAAAATTTTTCTATGAAAAAAATTTTTTCCTGTAAAGAGTTTTTCAATTATTTTATATATTGTATTCCATTATTTTTGAAATTTGGTACAATTTGAGCTTAAAAAGTACACTATTTATTATTCTCTTGATACAATTTAAAAATTGACGTTTCATCCCTGACTATAGGGTCGTCAATTTACTGGTGACGAGAGTAACTGAGTTGTAAAAAAAAACTATTGCTCTTGCTCTTCTAATCAGTCTCATTCTTTTTCGATGAGAGTGAGTTTTGTACTCAATCGCCAATTTCACATAATATTCAACAATTTTCAATAAAATTCAATTGTTTGCGATGATACTAATGGGGTACTTAACTCTCTAAAACTAGTCCAACAAACAAAATTAAAAAAAAATCTTGCTAATTTTTCAGTGTATTTATTTTCTCAATGTCTTCTTATAGCATCATCATCAATTTGCGTGACAGAGAACAAGAGTAAACTGAGTTGACAATAGAAAGCTTTCTCTTGCTCTTTTCCCTATCAGTCTCATTACTTTCTCCAATGGGGGAGCAGAGAGTGAGACTTGTACTCAGCCTTGCCAAACACATTCATCTTTCATTCCCCTGGCTTACATTGTAACTTGCTTGGCCGCTTGTTGCGCTTACAGGTTCTATGCATAGTGTTCGGCTTGTCGTGTTCAAGTAAAAGATGAATTTATTTATTTGTAATAGTTTTGTTTGTATTATAACATTATTGATAATTGTTTTGGGGTCGACAAAGAGTTTAGAAAAAATACGACACGACAAATGTTAGTTAAAAAATGAGATCTGAAAGTAGGAAAGTTGGATCTAATGCATTGCCCGTAAAATTGTTATGTGTGCCAATGGATGGTTCAGACCTCAATACATACATCTATGAAGGAGAGAGATTATGTTTTAAAAGACGTCTCAATAGAGGCTCTAAAATTATTAATGGGGTCAAGAGCCCAAGAGGTGTATTGAATACTTGGTTCATTGATTGAAAGTGACTTTATTTCGGGGAAGACAAAGACAAGACAAATGGGAGCAGACAAGCCAAAGATTGCCTAGTGCACATTTCTGTTATCGGAAAGTTCCCCGTATAGATAAATTGCCCAAAAAAGTGTATTTAATACGAGAAAATGTTCTGAGGAGAAAATTTGTCGCCAAAGCCATCTCTGTTGTCTTTGGCCTATATTAATGTGAGCTTGCTTTGCTATTTTTCGTTCCACATTACAGCTGTCATTTTCGTTTCATTTTCATAATTCCAAGGCATTTAATTTGTAAACAAATTTTCCAGGAAAAAAGGCGAAATAATTACTTATGGCCAAACATAAGTTAATGCTGAGTTCAGCATTAATAACCAAATCATTTTGAGTGAATTTCATACATCTGGCCACGTTGAGCTAAGACCATGGGAATCACATCTAATTGTCATAGAACACCAGGCTGGACTGTAAAATGAGAGCTACTTACGGCAAGCCACACTAATATGGCTGTCATTCTGTCTATGGCATTCAATGACCATTTTTGATAAGCAGACAATAAAGGAAAAATTCTGTTTGGTCATCATTGTCACAAGATTCGTTTTCACTTCCATTTCAATTCTATGAAGCGATCTCCCCTTAATCGTAATTCAACTACGATGCTGATTTTCTTGAGAACAAACCAAAGAGTCGTCTAGGATGAAGAGAGGAAAAGAGAAAAATCCCAAGTCGTTGTTGTTGTTTGTGTTAGCGACCATCGAGATTTCAACAACCGTCACATCAGCCGCTCAATCGAGTTCATCAAGAATGTCCTTCTCAGAGATATCGGTGACTCTCGCAATACACATAGGTTCAACTTGTGGTGAGTCTGAGCAGTCAGAAGCGCTCCTCACGCATACGGTACTTACATCCAGTTCATTTAAATATGCCCTCTGCAGAACAACATTAATAGCATATACTTCTCTCTCTCTCTCTCTCTCTCTTTATTGCATTAGTGTAGCACGGTAAAAACACATGGTATGATCGTATGTACTTTTAATTAGAAGGAGTAATTTGCGTAATGGTTGATAATTGAATAAATCTAAAGAAAAGCATGGAATAATAATTTAGTTAATTTTTTCTACAGTTTTTTATTTGTTTTTTATACATCTGTTTTGTGATATTAAACAAATTCATTAACCATACTATTCCTCAGAGTAATATTTGTTACGTCTATGTTTATTACTCTATACTCTCTTTCTCTTTATGGCCTGTTGTTGGGAGAGATCCACTTATAACATCATCAGGACAATTTACTTTGAATACATCAGGCTTTTGTTAATACCGAAAATTAAAAACTAGCAATAGCAACAACAAACAAAGACCCTTTCAAACCATTTCGTTGTCCTGAAATAGGTTTACAGGCCATTTCAAGGTCGAGTATACTTATTTTCTTATTCGTTTGTGTTATTATGGCCTGTATCTGCAAATACATACAATGTTTATGACATACACATAGGCCAATTTTAAGAATAAATTCATATACATCGGTGGTGTAGATGTATGTAAGCATATACCATACAATACATATAACAATGGTTAAGATGTGTTCAGACGCAAAAACAGACAATAAACATCAAGCCCTAATAACAGGCCGTTATAGAGAAACATTAGTAGTGGGAAATTTCACCCGATAGCTTCCATTAATTAAAGACTGTAGCCGATATTATACAACAAGACTAGATTAACAGAACATAAAGAATTTAGAAAATTTAGTCCACATGTATGGAAGGCGTTCCAAAATAATAGTATGACAAAAACCGTATACTTTATTGATAGGGCCCATCGTATATTTTGCGCTGGCTAATAAATTCCCTTTTGATATATATTTGATTCTATATAGAAAATCCTTGCTAATAAATTGTATCTATGTAAAATGTGTCTTTTAGATCAGAATATGTTACACACCATTCCTCCATAATGTATATATATTTGTTTGAAATACACCCTTCACCAGAGTTACACTACAATCAACGGGAGGAGAAATTCAAAATAAACGCTGACAGACTTGATGAAACTAAAACATGTTACGTAAGGATTTGACTGTAGGATTATATTTTTTGAAATATTTGTCTGAATACTTTAAGCCATTTAGCGAACTACATAAAAAAAAAAAACAACAAACCCAAAACAGAAGATTAACAAGAAAAGGAAAAGTTAAAATTAATAGGCAAACGAAAATGTGTACGAGGTTGGTGACATTTCAAACGTGACATGATATGTACTTTCACTTTCAGAACTACAATAAAACATTGTGATAATAAAGAAGAATCACAAAAAAACAGAGATAATTAAATCAATAGTCAAATTGAAAAGATGTGTACACGGTTTGTGACTTCAACTAGAGGGTGCACCGATGACACGAAATTGTCGTGAAATTCACGAAAATTTTCCAATCTCACAGCGTGAGTCACGCTCATGGCACGGGTGAGTGTGCGTGAGAGTGATTAACAAACCAAAATGGTCATGCGTAAGCGGGACTCACAAAAATTATCTCGTGAGTGCAGTGCGTGTGTAAGATTTAACGCTCATGAAAATAAATCCACCGATACCAAACATAAAGAACATTAAGAAGTTATAATTCATTTACCAATTTTAATGACAGCTGGATGTTAAGAGTGATATAAACGCCCTGATTTTAATAATGTCATGTTTCAAGACACGATTGCTAAGGTAAAATTACTCAAAAAATTGTTCGTGGAGCACGAATTTTTCGTGAGTTCACGATATTTTTCGTGAGTCACACATTTTCGTGCGTCGGTGGCGTGAGCGTGAGTCCTACCCAACAATATCGTGCGTTGATAAAGATTTTTCTGTCGTGAGTGTGCAGTGAGTCAAATACTACTCACTGTGCACTCCTCTAATTCAAACTACTGTATAGATATTAGATGTGTGCATCGTGAGGCAAAGTTTACTCAAGCTCACGCAGCACTCACGACTGAAAAAACTCATACTCACGCTCACTCACGCATACGATATTTTTTGGTAGGTCTCACGCTCACGCCACCACGAGAGAAAAATTTGTACGCACGCCACTCAACGTACGAAAACGTCGTGACTCACCGAAAAAATACCGTGACTCACGAAAAATATCGTGACTCACGAATATTTTATGATTATTTACGTTACAAGTGTCTGAAAACATAGCATTATTAAAATACGAGGGTGTTATTAAACTCTTACATCCAAGGTGTCACTAATTGTAATTTTAATTTAAGCTCTTAAGGCGTTTTATGCTTGGTCAGCGGAATATTTCCGTGAGTGTAATTCGTTACTCACCGCACACATCACGAAGATATTATTTTCGTGACTCACGCTCACGCAAGGACAATATATATGTTTGTTAATCACTTGCTCACGCACACATGACAGCTGTTGTCATGACTGAACTCACGAATCAAAAAATTGATCGTGAGATCACCGCAATTTCGTAATACACGATGCACACTCTAATAATAGAACTTTCAAAGCGTATAAATGTGTGACTTCTACTTGGAAAAAACACAAAAGTAGCAGGAGTATAGAAAATAAAATGTTGACAACATTTTTCATAATAGCAATGCAATTTTGACAAAGTATTCTATAAGCCAGTTTAAATTTTGACAAAATATGTCTATAGGCAATACACTATTTTGGCCGAAAATTTCCATAAGCAATTAATATTTTGAGTAAATTTCTTATAGCAGTCATATTTTTGAAAAATATTTCTACAGGTAATAATGTTTGAGCAAAACTTCTATAAGCAAATATAAAATTTGGCAACAGTTTCTATAGAATTAAAATTTTACAAAGTTTTCTAATAAAAATAAATATATTGACCAAAAGTGTCTTTATAATAGCATTAATTTTATTGATAATTTTCTGTAGATAATACAATATTTGACAATTTTCTGTGTAGTAATAAAATTTTGACGTAAATTTTCTATAGCGTATAAAATTTTGACAAATTTTCTATAGCAATAAAATTTGACAAATTTTCTATAGAAATAAATATTTGCACAAAATTTTCTATAAAAATAAAATTTGGACACACTTTTTCCATAGAAATACACATTTTGACCAACAGTTTACTATAGGAATAAAATTTTGAAAAAATTTCGTTCTATAGAAATTAAACTTTGAATAAACAATATTTCTATAGAAATACATTTTGATTAAAATTTTCTATAGAAATAAAATTTTGGCAAAATTTTTCATTTTAGAAATAAAACATTGACACAATTTCTATACAATCCACAATTTTGACAAAATTTTCTATAAAAACAAAATTTTGAAAAAATTTCTAAAAACTAAAATTTTGACAAATTTTCTATAGAAATAAAATTTCGACAAAATTTTCTATAGCAATAAAATTTGGACAAAACTTCTATAAAACTAAAATTTTGACAAAATTTTCTATAGAAATAAAATTTTCTCAAAATTTTGTATAACAATAAAATTTGGACAAAAATTTTCAATAGAAAAAAAATTTAATCAAAATTTCATATAGAAATAAATCTTGTCAAAATTTACTAATAGAATATACAAGTTTGACAAAATATTATCTATAGAAATAAACATTTTGACAAAATTTTCTATAGAAATAAAATTTTAACAAAATCTTAATATGAATAAACAATTTTTGACAAAATTATTCTATTAAAATAAAATTTTGATACATTTGCCTATAGAATAAAATTTTGTAAATCAATTTTCTATAGAAATGAAACTTATGAAAAAATATTACTTAGAAATACAATTTTTGATAAAATTTTCTAAAGAAATAAAATTTTGACAAAATTATCTATAGAAATAAAATTTGACAAAATTTTCTATACAAATAAAATTTTGACAAAATTTTCTATAAAAATAATATTTAAAAAAAAATTTATATAGAACTAAATTTTGACAAAATTGTCCATAAAACTAATATTTTGACAAAATTTCTATATAAATTAAAATTTCTCAAAATTTTCTATAGCAATAAATTTGGACAAAAATTTTCAATAGAAAAAAATTTGTCAAAATTTTCTATAGAAATAACATCTTGTAAAAATTTGGTATAGAAATAAAATTTGGCAAAGTTATCTATAGAAATAACATTTTGACAAAATTTTCTATAGAAATAAAATTTTAACAAATTTACTACAGATATAAAATTTTGCCAAATTTTCTATAGATATAAAATTTGACAAGATTTTCTATAGAAATAAACTTTTGAAAAAATATTCTATAGAAATACAATTTTGATAAAATTTTCTATAGAAATAAAATGTTGGCAAAATTTTCTATAAAAAATAAATTTTGATAAAAATTTCTATAAAAAAAGTTTTTACAAAATTTTCTATAGAAATAAAATTTTGGCAAAAAAATTTCTACAGAAATAAAATTTTGACAAAATTTTCTATATCTAACAAACTTCTAACAAAATTATCTATAGAAATAAAATGTTGGCAAAATTTTCTATAGAAATAAAATTTTGGCAAAATTTTCTATAGCAATAAAAATAAATAAAATAAAAGTTTTGCAACATTTTTTATTGCAATAAAATGTTGACAAAATTGTCTATGGTAATAAAATTTTCTTCAATATAATAATCTTCAACACGTCGCTTGTAAAACTGCAGGCATCACGCATCTCGATTCCTAAATA
>PGFW01000741.1:10401-22299 GCA_003123925.1 Haematobia irritans
GAAATCCGGTGTTTTTGGGACACCCTAAATTATACTCCTTCACCACTTTATAGACCGAATATTTTGCAAATCCTTCAATTTTGTAGAGATCATATACATATATTTTAACCTGACCCTAAACAGTCAAGCAGTTATATTTATAAAGCATAGTTTTTGGCGCCTACGAGCCGATGTAAAGAAACTTTTTTTGACAGAAACATACATATAGTTGCCCACCGTGGAGCAATGTTTAGTAGGTCCGCCTTGCTTACAAAGGGTCGTGGGTTCAAACTTAGCTTCGAACCAACACCAAAAAGTTTTTTTTTATTTAATTTTCGGAAGATTCCAAAAAGATGTTCGGAATTACATACTGAGGAGATCTAATTGTCTCTTGTGGCAAAAATTTTTAAACAAAATTAGGGTAAAACTCTGGCTTCTGGGGCCATAATAAGTCCACATCGGGCCCGAAATTATTAAATATATGGGAGGCTTTTTTTTTATACTAAATCTGAAGCCGATTTCTTTCCAAAAATCAATAGGGTTCTATTCTGAGCCAAAAAACATATTGTTTCCTTTGAAGTGCGATCTGGACTAAAGCTGCGAACCCTACGACTTTTGATTACAAAAAATGTGTTCTACGGAACAGACAATGACATCGCTATATCGACTCAGGAGGCCGCACCTAGAGCATTTTTGGCCAAAGACACCACTGTGTCTATCTCAATCTCCTTCTGGGTGTTGCAAACATATGCACTAAGATTATAATAACCCTGTTCCCACAGTGTGGGCGCAGTGTTATAAAAAAATTGAAGCAAAGAAATATAAACTTCTAATTAAAATTTCAATTAATTTAAAGAAATTTGTCGTTTAATATTTTGTAAATTGCGCTCATCCCAAAATGTTGGTTACAATGATAATTTAATATCAACGCAAATGATATTTTTTTTCAGTGTATTTTAAGGAACATGTAATTCTTGTACTTTATGCAAATATGTATTTAATTATAGCAAATTTTAAATTACCAAAATAGATATATTAATTGACCAATATACAATACATTTATTAACACTTATTTTCTATAGTTTTTTTTTCTATACAAGGGTGTCAAATTATGTAACATCTTATGCAAATAAATTACAGCAAATAAATAAAATGTTCTATACACGCAATGATGAAATGAAGGCGAGAGACGGACAACATTATTTTGCTTGCAATTTTTTTATAAAAAAAAAAAAAAAAAAAACAGAATAAACAAAAAAGCCAATATGCGATGAATAACATTTCACAACTGGCAAAATGTTTTGATTTGATTTAATGCTGTTTCAGAACAACTCCGCGCAAACATTCCGAAATAAAACCACTAGCAGCAAAAATTATTGTTAAAAAAAAAAAAACAAAGATAAAAACTAAACGCAAAAACAAGCGTACGCATGACAGTGAACCGGGCCAAGGTGAGAAAACACGTCAATAAATAAAAAATGACAAAATTAAACATTACATCAGTGGATAGAAATTAAATGGAAAACCGAATAAAATAACCTTTTTTCACTGACGATTAAAGAATCGTCGTAAAGCCCCTTAACGAAATCTTTAACTGGAGAATCAAAAATCGGCTACCCTTAAAAATTTAAATAGCAATGTTTAATGTCAGGGCTTTCGTGGAGTCGAGTCAACTTTGTCTCGACTCCGGCTCGATGCCACAGCTTCTATTATAGCCTCGGACTCCGACTCCCGGAGTCGTGTACTCTAAATCTCAGAGAGTAAGTCACCAATGTGGTATCAAATAATGGGACTGAAATAGTCTAAGTGAGTCCGATAGCATCGGCTGCCAACCGTACCTATAACCTAGAACTAAATCGAAAACCGGAAGCCGCTGAAACGAACAAAGAGATTGCCGGTAGTTTCAAGCGAAAACCCTAACTCTCTCTCCTTTTAGATGCCGCAAAATAAGGCTGGTGTATCGTCTACAACCGTGCATCGAGCCAAAAAAAACGAGCCGGACTATCGACTTACAAGTCGCATGATAAACAAAATACGAGCGGTCAAAAGCGTGATCCCGGTAGGCTGTACACGACGATGGCTGACGAGTTTGACTGCGTGGTAATGGAGGACGAAACCTACGTCAAAGCCGACTACAAGCAGCTTGCCGGGACAGGAGTTTATATTAGCGGCAAAAGGAAGGGAAAAGGTAGCAGTATTTTCAAGCACATAAGAACTGTCAAAGTTCGCGAAAGAAATATCTGGTTTGGCAAGCATCTGTACTGTGGCTTTAAAAAGGCCGGTTTAAATATGGGGCTATATATAATTATGGACCGATCATGGACCCAATTTTTGCATGGTTTTTAGATTTCCTAATTTACACTACGTTCCAAATTTCAACCGAATCGATGAATTTTGCTGCCTCCAAGAGGCTCCGGAGGTTCAAATCTGGAATCGGTTTTATATGAGGGGTTATATATAATTATGGAACCCGATATGAACCAAATTTTTGCATGGTTGTTTAGAGACCAATAAAGCTAACACGCACGTACTACTTTCAAACCGAATCGTATGAAAATTTTGCTCCTGCAAGAGGCTTGCGGAGGTGGAAATCTGAGGAATCGTTTATAGCCAACCAATTTTTGCATGGTTGTTAGATACCCAATAATTTCAACCGGATGTGATGAATTTGGCTCCCAAGAGGCTCCGTATTCCGAAGGTCAAATCTGGGAAACGGTTTTGTATGGGGGTTATATATATGAGTATGGACGGATATGAATCCATTTTTTGCAATGGTTGTTAGAGACCATATATTAACAACATTGTACCAAATTTCAACCGGATCAGATGAAATTTACTTCTCTCTAGGAGGCTCCGAAAATGGCAATCTGGGAGTCGGTTTTATATGGGGGGCTATACGTAAAAGTGGTCGCAATATGGCCCATTTGGCAATACGCATCCGACCTACATCAATACACTACTTATCTGCAAGTTTCAAGTCGATAGCTTGTTCCCGTTTGGAAAATTATGGTGATTTCAACAGATGGACGGACGGACATGTTAAGATCGACTCAGTATTTCACCACGACCCAAAATATATATACTTTATGGGGTCTTAGAACAATATTTCGATATGTTACAAACGGAATGGCAAAGTTAATAAACCCATATTCTATGGTGGAGGGTATAAAAAAAGAAATATACTTTTATCTAAAAAATTTCGTTTGGGAAGGAAGAATTATTTTTGGCCGTGCACAAAAAATGGTCAAATTTGGCGGCCAAAAGTTATTTCTGCTCTTTATTTTAAGTTAATTTTTTTTCTTCTAATGAGCAGGCGTGTATTTTTCGTGAGTTGTAGTTTAAAAAGAACCCTAAAGGCATTAAATTTTTCCTGGTTTTAATAACGTTTTGTCGATAATCTCAAAAGTGCAGAGAAAAAAAGTCAGCGAAAATTTTTTCCAATTAAAGTCATTAATTGAGTTTTAAAAAAATATTCATTAAAAATTTAATTGAATTCAAAAAATATTTTTTAATTGGAAGACAAAAATGCATCACAAAAAAATAAAGTATCAATTAATTTTTTTGATTGGATCAACTAATTTTTTTTTGTTTTTTTTAATTTGACTTTCAAATAATTTTTTAAATTGATAACTATCCATTGTCTGCTGATTCAGAAGACATTTCCAATTAAAAATTAAATTGCTCCATTAAATTTCGTAATTGGAAGACAAAAAAAATTTTTTCGTATGGAGTATAATTTAGCTCAATTTTTTGATGTGTTGTGAAGATTAAATTCGAATTTAAAAATTGCGGCAGAGCCTTGAGCACGAGACACAAACCAGCACATTCAATGTAATTTTAAATTCGAATTTAATTTTTTAAATTCGAATTTAATTTTACAAATATTTCATTTTTATGAAAACGCTAAGAATTTTTAAATGGAATTTGATAGAATTCGTTAAAGACGGCCCTGAGTATCCTTTTAATTTGAACAATATTTCATCCAACGAAAATAAACTTAGAAACGCGGCAAAATTTACAATTTTGTTTAAACAAAAAAGGGACCATTGTGCGAAAACCGTTCGGGGTTCCAAAACGAAACTACCAGCATTGGATAGGTCTTAGTGCGCACTATCATTCGAAGTAATTTCATTAGAAAAGTATTTCAAAAGTTGGGAAATTGGAAATTATTTTCCGGGGTGAATTTACACAGGGTGACACCACTGTGGCGAAAACGTTCGGGTTCCAAAACGAAACTAGCGCAGCCATTGATAGGTTCTTAGGGCGTACTTATTGCCAATTCGAAATAATTTCATTAGAAAAGTATTTCAGAAAGCGGGAAATTGGAAATTATTTTTCCGGTGGAATTACTAACAGGTGAGACCACTGTGCGAAAACGGTTCGGGGTTCCAATAACGAACATACGCACCATTGGGATTAGGGGTTAAGTGGCGTACTATTCAAAATTCGAATAATTTTCATTAGAAAAGTATTTCATAAAGCGGGAAAATTGAAAAAATATTTTCCGAGTGAATTTACATCAACGGGGCCACTGTGCGAAAACCGTTCAATTTTCCGCTTTCTGAAATACTTTTCTAATGAACTTATTACAAATTTAAATAGTACGCACTAACCCCTATCCAATGGTGGTAGTTTCGTTTTGGAACCCCGAACCGTTTTCTCACCTTGTAAATTCACCCGAAATAATTTCCAATTCCGCGCTTCCTGAAATGCTTTTCTAATGAAATTATTTCGAAATTTGGAATAGTACGCCACTAAACCCTATCCAATGGTGGTAGTTTCGTTTTTGGAACCCGAACCGTTTTTCGCACAGTAGGTCTCACCTGTGTAAATTCACGACCGAAAATAATTCCCAATTTCCCGCTTTTTGAAAATAGCTTTTCTAATTGAAATTATTTCGAATTGATAGTACGCACTAAGACCTATCCAGTGGTGGTAGTTTCGTTTTGGAACGCCCGAGGGTTTTGCACAGTGACGCTCATTTGTGAAATTCACCACCGGAAAATATTTTTCAAAATTTTCCCGCTTTCTGAATACTTTTTCTTAATGAAAATTATTTCGAAATTTGAGATAGTAACGCACTAACCGCTATCCAATGGTGGTAGATTTCGTTTTGAAACCCCCCAAGCGGTTCCGGAGAGTTTACATCTCCATATTGTTTAAATAAGTCGTTGAAGGTTTGAAAAGTAGTATTTCCAAATTTTAAAGAACATCGGAAAAGAAACAGAAAAAGTATGAAAAGTATAATGTTTCATTTAAGTTAGGCTTCAAACATTTGACTATAGTAACTAGGATTATAACCAAAAGTTGAATACTAAACTGTTAAATTACTTAAATCTTCTCAAGTCAAGTATATTTTCTTTGTGGTGATTTACGAAATTTTAAAGCCTAATCTGAGCTGTGTGTGCTATTATTAAAATAAAATTTTTGTTTAATTACGCAAAAGGAATGAAACGTTGTCGAATGACCGCTCACCGAGATACAGAGAATCAAAAATTGAATTTTTGTAGTGAAAATGGACAGCAAAATCTCTCAAGCGCATACTTTAAGACACAACACTAATTGACGGTGGAAGAGGAAGGTTAATCAAACCTCCGCCGATATCAAAGAACATGTATACAACAAACCAGAATATAGAGTAAATATTTACAAGGATGATGTTGAAATAAAAAATTAGCCTAACAGTGAAAAAGAACGTTTTTGAAGCTTCAAATAGACAACAATAACGTAATGAAATGAAAATGGTCTGAACGGGTGAGCCATTATAATGCATCCTCATGGCGATTATAAGAACGACTGTTTATTTATCTCTCAAACATTTTCACCAATGAGCAGTGTCCAAGGAAAACACTGCGCGAATATGCTATCTCCATTGCCATCATCAACTCTTAGAAATGATTGCGTCATTAACACATTTCGCAAATGGCACTTTTACGCGGCTTTTGTCTAAATGCTAACTGATGACCAATGAAAACTGTTCTCCTTGAACATTAAAATGCAAAAAGTCAAATTTTTCGAATTAAAATGTTTTTGTTTTTATTTTTGCTGATCTATTATTGTCACTCCAAAGTTTCTTGTATCAAATGTTGCATTCAAGATCAAATTCTATATCTTCATATATGAAAATAGAAAGTTTCTTTAATCAGGGAATTATAGAAAAATAAAAATGTGGTCCCAAGCGTTTTTGGAGACTGCAGTTTCGGATTTTCATATTGCTATCGCTTTAAAAATAAAAAAAATAAAAAAAGCAAGAGCAAGTAGGGCAGTCTAAAATGCGGGGCGGCGCCGAGACTATATATAATCCATGGTGTCCAAAACCGAAAGCCGGGCTAACGCGATTAAACCAGAATAATGAAAAATTGGCTTTTCGGTTAATCGCGAAAACCGGGGTTGACCAATTCGGTTAGCAGGACGGTTTTTTCTGTATTTCACGAAATTTAATGTTTTTTCATATAAGGGTGGTTAAAATTCAAGGCCGTATGTTGTAATTTTGAATAAAACACAACTATTTAGGAAAATTATTGTAATTTTAATTTTATTATATTACTTGGTATTACTCAATTATGTATGGAAGCAAAATATCGCCAAATGGGCGCCGCGACCTCGGTGGCACAACCTTCATCCGATGGTCCCAAATTTTCGATGACGCTGAGGCATAATGGAGGTTCCTAGTGCGCGTTAATGTGCCGAATTATCAGCATTTTAGCTGCCTTGAATTGTTGCTGGCTTATCGACGTTCACACTTTTTTTCAAATTAACCCCAAAGAAAAAAAAATCAACGGTGTGGAATCACAAATGATTGCTTGGCGGCCAAATTGACATCGCCATTACGTGAGAATAATACGGCCATTGAATTGTTGGGCGCAAAGAGCTATTGTTTTTCGTTAGCTGTAATGGCAAATGGCACCGTCCTGCTGAAAGCACATATATCGTCCACATCCATATCTTCCCAATTCGGGCCCCAATAAAAAGTTCGTTATCATCTCACGATAGCGAACAACCATTCAGCAGTAATCTGTCTGACCGGCCTTCATTTTGGAAAAAATACGGCCCGATGATGCCGCCAGCCCATAAACCGCACAAACAGTCGACTCTTTTGGGTGGCATTGGTTTTTCTTCGACAATCACTCTTGGATTCTCATTCGCGCCCAATGCGGAGCCAATTCTGTTATTACAGAAATCCATGAGGTGAAAATGTGCCTCATTACTGAAGATGATTTTTCCTTCGAATTGATCATTCAACTGTTGGCCAATTCTTGAACCATTTAACACGCTTGTTGGATTGTGTATCTCTCCATCGGTTCAAATTGGAGTAAGTCTTGAAAATAGAGAATTGTCAAATAAGAATTCGGAAAAACTTGGCGTTTAGGTGTGGTTCACAGTTCAACCATCGCCCTTACAATTTAACACACTTTATTTCTTCGCAAAAAGTGGAACTTTTTGCAGAGAATATACTGAAGGTAGACGCAAATGACTACCCTAGCGGGAAATTAGTGGGCAAATCGGCCAACTAAGGACCCATTACAGGACTGGTAGGCTTAGTGTTCCCCCAGTTTATCAACATTTTTTAATTTAATTTTAAATTTATTGTTTTTATACCCACTTGATATTAAAACATATTCGCTTTCTGTGGCGATACGGATGGATCAGGGTCCTAAAGGTTTGTCCAGACTGTTTCATGAGGCAGTTGTATATGTGGTACTGCCTACTAAGTTGTTCCAGGACGTGTCCTTTGGGATGAGTCCAAGTCGTGTCCTAAAGTGTAAATTTTCCCAGCCAATGACAAACCCATGTTAAAGTGGCCGGTCATATACGCTTGGACCCCAGACTGTAACTGGTCATACACACCAGGGACTAACCCTGCACCGGTCCTGGGGTTGATCCATTTCCCGTAGGGTGGGGTTGGAGCCACCGTGGTGCAATGGTTAGCATGCCCGCCTTGCATATACAAGGTCGTGGGTTTCGATTCCTGCTACGACCGAAACCGCAAAAATTTTTCAGCGGTGGAATTATCCCACCTCAGTAATGCTGGTTGGACCATTTCTGAGTGTTTCAAAGCTTCTCATCTAAGTGTTTCACTGCAATGTGGAAGCTCGTTCGGACTTCGGCTATAAAAAAGGAGGTCCCTTGTCGTTGAGTTTAACATGACCTCGCAGCACTCAGTGATAAAAGAAGAAAGTTCACCACTGGTGGTATCAAAATGGACTTGAATAGTCTAAGTTGAGCCTGATACATCGGCTCCCACATAACCTAACGCTATTTTCCCGTAGTGTACTTACAAACAAGTTTCACTAGTAAATGGAAAGAGATTTTAGTCAAACGACATTCCACTTAAGTTGTAGAAGTCCTTTCTTTTGAGCGGCAAATAAACCCGAATTATAATTAGAAGCGTTAGTGAATTGCACCTTAACGGCATTTCAATTTTCCTGTCTATGTTCTATAAGTTGTTAATTTTATTACAATGAATTTTAATTTTTTTTTTTTAATAAAATGAGTCATAAATACCCATGTTCACTAATTTTTATAATTTCGGTTCTAACAGGTTAACCGGTTTTGAGCAAAATACAAAACCGATAATTGAGATTTTCGGATAAACCGAAATTTGGATTTTCGGATAAACCGAAAACCGTCTTTTCAAAATCCGGTTGTTTGGACACCCTAATTATACCCTTCACCACTTTAATAGACCGAATATTTTGCAAATCCTTCAAATTTGTAGAGATATATACATATATTTAAATCTGACCCGATTTGGATAAAATTTTTTACACTTTTAAAAATATATCTAAACATAAAATATAAACGGCTGACGACAACAAAGTGATATGGGCTAATATCCTCGCCAAGACATAGCGTGGTTCAGTTGATGTGTTTTAAAGCACAAATTTTGTGATAAATTATAAGAAGTTAATGAAGGCTAACAAAAGATATGTATGGCAGCTATATCTAATTCTAACACGAATTCAGCAAAATTTGGGGAACGGTTGCCATTCGTACAAATAACAATCTACCAAAATTTGAGAAAAATCTACCAAATTAAAAAAAAAATATTTTGAAGTTTTTGATTAAAATTCTGTCAATTTTTTTTTTCTACAGAAATTTTTGTCAAAAGTGCATTTCTATATATAATTTTGTCATAATTTTATTTCTATAGAAAATTTTGTCATAATTTTTTTCTAATAGAAAATTTTGTCAAAATTTATTTCTATAGAAAATTTTGTCAAAATTTTATTTCTATAGAAAATTTTGTCAAAAATTCATTTCTATAGAAAATTTTGTCAAAATTTTATTTCTAATAGAAAATTTTGTCAAATTTTATTTCCATAGAAAATTTTGTCAAAATTTTATTTCTATAGAAAATTTTGTCAAAATTTTATTTCTATAGAAAATTTTGTCAAAATTTCATTTCTATAGAATTTTGTCAAATTTTATTTCTATTAGAATAATTTTGTCAAAAATTTTTATTTCTATAGAAAATTTTGTCAAAATTTTGACTTTCTATACGAAAAATTTTGTCAAAATTTTATTTCTATGAAAATTTTGTCCAAAAAATTTTTATTTCTAATAGAAAATTTTGTCAAAATTTTATTTCTATAGAAAATTCATTTGTCAAATTTGATTTATTTCTATAAATTTTTCTCAAATTTTATTTCATAGAAAATGGTCATAAATTTTATTCTATAGAAATTTATTTCATAATTTTCTAGAAAATTTCAGAATTTGTCAATTTTTTATAGAATTTCAAAATTATTTTATAATTTTTCATTAATTTAGAATTGTCAGTTTTTATTGAAATTGTCAAAATTTAATTTCTATAGAAATTTTTGTAAAAATTTTATTTCAATAGAAAATTTTGTTAAAATTTTATTTCTATAGAAAATTTAGTCAAATTTTGATTTCTATAGAAAATGTTGTCAAAATTTTATTTCTATAGATTTTTTTTTTTAATTTTTATTTCTTATAGAAAATTTTGTCTAAAATTTTATTTTCTATAGAAAATTTTGTCAAACATTTATATTTCTATAGAAAAATTTATGTTCAAAATTTATTTCTATAGAAAAATTTTGTCAAAATTTTTTTTTCTATAGCAAATTTTGTCAAATTTTGATTTCTATAAAAAAATTGCTGTCAAAATTTTATTTGTATTAGAAAATTTTTTAATCAAATTTTTTATTTCCTATAAAGAAAAATTTTCATATGAAAATTTTCAAAATTTTATTTCTATTAGAAATTTTTTATCAAAGTTTTATTTCTATAGAAAATTTTTGTCAAAATTTTATTTCTATAGAACATTGTCAAATTTTATTTTCTATAGAAATTTTGTCCAAAATTGTATTCTAAATGTATCTTCACTCACATCTCTCCCCATTCCATGCGGTTTTTTTGCTCCTAAAGCACCCTTTTCTGTAAACAACAACTTATAAAAGGAATTCATTTGATTTCCTATTAATTGTTTAAATTCTTACCTTTCTCCTGGACGGAGAAATCGAATCGCGGAACCATACCGTTTAAGCCAACACCGCTATCACACTGGACTCATGCAGCCTGGTTATTGTCATACAAACAGCCAACTTATCCGCTCAGTACTGCCACATCCAACCCGCACAGAGGAACGCAAACGAGTCAAGCAGCCTTTATCCACTCCCTTATAAAGCTCAGTTTTATTGGCGCCATACGAGCCGATGTAAAACACTGTTTTATTCATGACAGAAACATACAATACCTAGTGTTGCCCACACGTTGGAGCCAAGTGCCTTTATAGTCCAGCCGTTGCTTACAAAGGGCCTCGGATGCAGGTTCAAACTTGCCTCGAACCAACACCAAAAAGTTTCTCTTTTTATTTAATCCTTTCGCAAGACTTCCAAAAACAGTTTCGGAATTACATACGGTGCGTATGATTACAAATTTTTAACTATGAACACACTTCAAAATGTGTTTTATTAAACGACTTAACACCAGAAAACGACAGTTCTTAAATAATAACTATAAACAAAATGGAACCTGTGTTTTGGATCATTTTTATTGCCAGAAATTTTATTCCAAAAACAAAGACTTATGAACATTTATCGAATAATTGAAAAACATCTAACAACGACGACAAAACGTGCTTTGGGTACACGTATTCCAAAACCGTTATGCTTTCTTTGTTTTGTTCTAATATCAAGGTCCAGATATCCATTTGCGACCAGTCGACACCATGGCATATGAAACGGACACCAGAACATGGAGAACATAATTCGAGACTACCTAAAAGTTCGCCATACTCATCAAAATTAACCCTACAGACGGTTTCTTTAATTGACAAATTTCTGTATTAAACTAACGACTTTTTTGTTATTCATAGGAAATCTTCTCCTTAAGTTCACCAGGAACATCAACAACTTTGACGGAGGGCTACAATTCGCCTGCAATGATAACCAAATTTAACTTATCTTCATTCCTACTAATAATTCGGTTCCGAAGGTCATGAAGTCAGATCTTTAAGAGAAAGGTGCGGCCAATCTTCTGTCCTACGTCAACCCCCACTTGACAGTCAAGCTATTCGGAAGGCGGGTGGAATGGATACCATCACTTTGCATAAACATTCCTTTTAAAACATTAGAACAATCTCTACCTTAGGTTAGCGCTTAGGTGCGGCAGCCCGAGATGCTATAGCCTCCACTTAGACTTTCAGGTCCATTGTATACCACATTGGTGAACTTCTCCGAACTTAATCCACTGAAGTGCTGCCCGACGACTTCCATGTTAAGCTCGATCGACAAGGGACCACGTCCCTTTTTTTAGCGAGTCCGAACGGCGTTCACCATTGCATGAAACCTTACGAGAACTTTGAAAACCACTCAGAAATACTCACCACATTACATGAGGTGGGATAATCCACCACTGAAAAACTTTTTGGTGTTCGGTTCGAAAGCAGGA
>PGFW01000744.1:19463-34372 GCA_003123925.1 Haematobia irritans
GTATTTTGTTATCGAGTAGGATTTCCCGTTCCCCCCCAAGGAACACTCACCCTACTATGGTCAATAGCCAGAAGAATGTATGGTGATAGGTTAAAGTGGCAGCCCGATTAAGATTCAGGCTCACTTAGACTTTGAGAATACAATACAATGATTTTAAATGATTTTCAAAAGGCAGTATTTGGTCTTGGAATTTATGCACGTGTAAAAAATATTTTTACTTTTTATACCCCCCACCATAGGATATTAACTTTGCCTTTCCGTTTGTAACACATCGAAATATTGCTCTAAGACCCTATGAAACTTGGCAAAAGTACTTGTTATTGATGTCGGTCAGATGGTATTGCAAATGGGCCACATCGGATTACTTTTACGTATAGCCCCCATATAAACGGATCCCCAGATTTGGCTTGCGGAGCCTCTAAAAGAAGCCTAGTTCATCTGATCTGACTAAAATTAGCGAGGTATATGGGTGTTAGTATAATTATTCTGATGACAACTTATCGCAAAAAATTGTCGCATATCATTATTGTCCTCTTTATGAGGATCTTTTTCAATATATTTTCATAAGATTCGGCCTGGCCGAACTTACGGCAGTTTACTGCCGTACTTTACTTTATTATTGCATACTTTCGATTAATATTTAAAAGCAAAATATGAAGTGACTAGCCTTTCACAATATAAGAACCAAACTCAAATTTCTTTCCTTAGAAAGACGAAAGGAAGCTTCCATATGAGATAGGGAAGCAGAGCATTGGTTACCTTCCTGGAGCTATTGATGCTTAAAATGTAGTTGACAATTTTCTAAATTTATATAGATTTTAATATTTTCCATATATACTGTGAAAAAAAAAAAAACAGTAGAAAATAGGGCTAATAAATCGAAAATCAATATTTAGGTACAAATCGCTAAGTCGATTTTTTTATTCCTTTTGAAAATTATTTTAGACGGGAAAAGGAAACTTTTCGTTTTAGGCGCAGCTCAGCACTTTTAAAAAGTCTGCAAGTCCAAAGGACAAATTTGAAAAAAGTCAATAGGCCGTTTGTTTTACTAAATTTTAAAATAGTGGATTTTTCTAAATTTTTAAAAAGAAAAAAATAAATGAAAAATTCAAATTATCCAAAATACGAAGTCGAACGACGATTGTTTGATTCTAATTATAATGCCTAGTAGAAAAGGTCATTGAGTGATTTAATGTTTTTTTTTTACTAAATTTTAAAATAGTGGAATTTTCTAAATTTTAGAAAAGTAAAAAAAAATGAAAAAGTCAAATTATCCAAAATACGAAGTCGAACGACGACTGTTTGATTCTAATTATAATCCCTAGTAGAAAAGGTCATTGAGTGATTTAATGTAAATGAAATAAGTTTTTTATATATGGAACTAAGTATTGGGTGTTTTTGGAAATTGTAATTATTTGCAAATGTTATAAATCCATCACAAAATGTTTTCTGACACTGTATAATGAGAGGGACGTATTAATTATTTTGTTTTTTTTTTAGTATTTCAAGACATAGCAATTCATTACCTTCAAACTGTAGTATGCTAATCACTAATCAATTTTGTAAGCAACATTGCTAATCAAAAATGTTAAGGCAAATCAGTTAATCCTATCTAATGCTTTTTTATGAAAATATTTGACGGCTTCAGCCTCGAATACTGACATCTTGAAAATTATTTATTTAATTTCTTCTGTATTTTTTTTTTCATTTTTTATACTACCGTTTGAAGGTGACGACTATAACATCGATAATATTTTTAAAACATGTTATACATGCATATGCTATATGGTGTTGGTAAATATAAGCGAACAAACAATGTTTAATATGGGCAAATGCATTAGCAAAGAAACATAGATTATTATGAATTAAGATAGCAAAAAAAAAAACAAACGAAAACATGGATAAAAACAAAGAAAAGAAAAAAAAATATGTATATGCTATAAAGTCATTTATACATACCTCCTCTTTACTTTCCAAACGATCTTTTATGTGATTACAGAAGACCGGCAAAAGTATGGCACGACATTCAGGCAAATGAAATAATTTTGAATCAACAAAATCCTTAATGCAACCCATTTTAGATTGCGTTAAACGACGTGGTGGAAATTGTTTCAAAATATTTACAATAACAATGCTATAAATTCAAGAAAAATATATTTAAATAATTAATTATTAATATTTAGTGTTAATGCAAATGCTTACCTTAATCGGACTGGATCAAAAACTTGCATTAAATCCGTAGCTATTATATGTAAATTTTTGAGTAAAGCTCCTTCGGATTTTAAAAGATCAGTGGGACAGGCAATCATCTTAATAAACATTTCCAAAAGTTCTAATAAAAATAAAACAATTCGTTAAATATCAAATAAATTACATGCTATGAAGGAATGAATAAATAAATAAAACTATAAAGTCTTAACAATAGATTTCTATAGAAAACTTTATGAGAGAGAGAGGAGATGGTCTTTTTACAGCGTCCCAGACCCAATACATCCATGCCCTAAATCCTATAAGAATTTTCTCCCACAATATTCTGTTTACATGTAATGCGCGTGTGTGTGTAAATTCCGAGAGGACTTCCGATTTAAAATATTCACCCTCTTTCGATGGTGAATCCCACCGCCGATTAGTGAGAAACTAATGTGGTGAAATGGTCTCGGGTACATGGCCATTTTGCCGCCGTGATATTGATCAAAATTTTTCGATAATAAGGTCGAGTTTTTTCTCATTGACACTGATCTGCAGTAAGAACTGAACTGTCTAGTATAGATCGAAAGATGTAAATTTGATTTGTTTATATGTGGTTCGTATGTGGTATAGCGATGGGAAATGAAAGAGAATGATATGCAAGAGGACAAGTATAACGAATAACCATCGCTAAAACGGCGGCAAGTAAAAAGAAACTAGCAGGCTCTCATAAAGTTCGAAGTGGATTCTTGTCAGTGATCGGAGTATATATATGGCGCGTCGGACCGTTTGGTGTGGCCTAATAGGATCTAACACCCATAATTAAGAGAGCGCTGATGAATTTTATAGGTGCAATTTAGGATAATGCCCTTTATTTTTATGTGAAAGGATAATATGGATACCACCCTAAGGAAATTGAAATAGCCAAAATAAACGATATTGCGAGAAAATTGATTTCGGAGCGTATGGCTGCACTGTTGAAGTATTACAGGGTGACATCAAACAAATCAAAGATGGAATTTCCGACGTTTGTTTTTTTTTTTTCTTTCTCAGCATACCAATGTTCCCATTGATTCGTAAAATGGGCTTCGCCGCGTACAGTTGAGGAGTTACTGGGCTGCCGCACGACCCAGAGAAGAACGACGTCATGAACATGGATCACGCCTGAGAAAGTTATGCCGGGAACAATTTCGTAATGCTGATATGACTTTATGTTCGCCGGAGATTTAGCCCGTATAGGCCAAGGACCTCGGCAGAAAAATGTCGAGGTAACATGCTAAGTGTTTGCAATGAACATGGCCATACGTGCGCTGGTGTAATGCAAGTATAGAGAGCCGGTTTGGCTCCCCATTGATGAATATAAATGCGGTGGTCTATTATCATGAAATGATAAACCCAAATGGTTGGAAAACTTTTAAGGTAAGCTAAGATCATATTTAAAAATATTCTAGAGTAGCTAATATCCTTTTTTATCCTTGTCTCTCTTTAGATTCATGTGCCCATAGATGATTTCAAACAATGCCATTTGAAATTTGTTTTCAAACATCGCAGTTCCAATGAACAAAAGGATAAATCGGAGAAACCTTTTGGTTGGCTTACATTAAATTAATGCAAGATAATGGAATACAATAACCGGTAAGTTTAAAATTGATTCTAAAAAATATTTTTTCGTAGTCCAATGTTAGCTAAAAAGGCTCTTAGATGCCTTCTTCATGTCGTATTGCACTAATTGTCCTTAGACATTACGATGCGTCCCAGCAACAAATTTGGAAGTTCTTCTAAAGGTACAACTTTAAAAGCACTTCCCAAAATGTCCTCCAAAGAAGGTTTTTTATTTTAACTGCTTAGGAAGTTCATTAAGTCAATTTTTATTATAACTCGCCTTTTTATATTTTTAATGAGAAATTTAATTTTTTTTTGTTTTAAATAGATTAAAATTACATTAAGAATGGCTAAAATGGTACAAATTATTTAAATTTTGCCGAAAAAAAATGCTAAATCCATTCTAGAAAAATTGCGAATTTTTGAAAATATTTGATGTCACACGTTCCAGACAAGCGTTACAATGCAATAAAATCATAAAAAAGAATTTTAAATTATTTATTTGTCAAAATATAACAAAATTTATTAATTTACATCTAAATCACATCAAACCTTAATATGTGATGCAAATGCAGTGCAACGGCTGTTGAAATGGCGAGCCTATGCTAAATTCATCGCTTCTGCGTCAATTTTGCACCGCTTCCGGATCCAAAAAGAACATTTTAACTACTTTTTGGGCGACGTTTCTTTTATTGGGGTGTCATTGGACTGTGAGAAGAGATACACAAAAATTGACAAAATGTTCTATAAAAACAAAATTTTGACAAAATTTTCTATAAAAATAAAATTTTGGCAAACATTTTCTATAGAAATAAAATTTTGAACACATTTTCTATTTCAATAAAATTTTGAAAAAAAAATCCTATAAAAATAAAATTTTGACAAAATTTTCTGCAGAAATAAATTATTGACAAAATTTTCTCTAGAAATAAAATTATGTTATTATTATTTATTTTAAAGTATAAATAAAAGAAATAAAATTTTGACGAAATATTCTATAGAACTAAAATTTTTACAAATTTTTTTTTATAGAAATAAAATTTTGACAGAAATTTCTATAGAAATAGAAATTTGAGAAAATTTTCTAAAGAAAACAAATTCTGACAAAATTTTCTATAGAAATAAATTATTGACAAAATTTTCTATAGAAATAAAATTTTGGCATATTTTTCTATAGAAAAAAAATTTGACAAAATTTTCTATAGAAATACAATTTTGACAATATTTTCTATAGAAATAAAATTTTGACAAAAATTTCTATAGAAATAAAATGTTGACAAAATTTTCTACTAAAAATAAAATTTTGACAAAATTTTCTACAAAATAAAATTTTGACAAAATTTTCTATAGAAATAACTAAATGACAAAATTTTAGTATACAATAATAAAATTTTGACAAAATTATCTATAGAAATAAATTTCTAACAAAATTTTGTATAGAAATAAATTATTGACAAAATTTTCTATAGAAATGAAATTTTGGCAAAATTTTCTATAGAATAAAATTTTGACAAAATTTTCTATAGAAATAAAATATTGTCAATTTTTCTGACAGAATATAAATTTGGCAAAATTTTCTATAGAAAGAAGTTTCAACAAAATTTTCTATAGAAATAAAATTTTGACAAAATTTTCTATAGAAATAAAATTTTGACAAAATTTTCTATAGAAATAAAATTTTGACAAAATTTTCTATAGAAATAATTATTGAAAAATTTTCAATAGAAAATAAAAATGTTGACAAAAATTTGCTATAAAAATAAATGTTGACAAATTTCCTATAAGAGCATCACAATTTGTGATAAAAAATTGACTACTATAGCAAAATAAAATTTTGACAAAAAATTTCTAAGAAGAACTAGAAATTTTGAAAAATATTTCTATAGACATAAAATTTTGATAAAAATTGACTGTGGCAAATAAAAATTTTTGGCAAATTTTGAACAAAATTTATAAAATTTACAATCTTTTATATAATAAATTTTGACAAAATTTTGTAAGAGAATAAATAATTTTGACAAAATTTCCTATAGACATTACAATTTTGATAAAAAATATGACTACTATCAGCAATAAAATTTTGACAAAAATTCTACAGATACTAGAATTTTGACAAACTTTTCTATAGACAATAAAATTAATGATAAAAATTGAATGTAGCAATAAAGAATTTGGAAAAAATCTCCAATAGAAATAACATTTTGAACAAGCATTTTCTAAATTGAATATAAAATTTGAACACAATTTTTCATAGAAATAACTTTGAACACAATTTTCCATAGGAAATAAAATTTTGACACAATTTTTGGTTAGAAATAAAATTGTTGATAAAAAATTTCTAATAGAAAAAAATGTAACAAAAATGTTTCAATAGAAATAAAAATCTGACAAAATTTTCATGTAAGAAATAAACATTTGACAAATTTTTGTATAGAAATAAAACTTTGAAAAAATTTTCTCTTGAAATAAAATTTTGACAAAAATTTCCATAGAAATAAAAATGTTGAAAAAATTTTCTATAGAAATAAATTTTTGAAAAAAATTTCTACAGAAATAAAATGCTGACAAAATTTTCTATGATAAAAATTGACCATTTGAACAAAAAATTTCCATAGAAATAAAATTTTGACAAAATTTTCTATAGAAATAAAGTTTCATGACAAATTTTCTAAAAGAAATACAATTTTGACAAATATTTCTATAAAAATAAAATTTTGACAAAATTTTCTTATAGAAATACGAAATTTCTGACAAAATTTTCTATAGAATATAAATTTCTGAAAGAATTTTTCTATAGCGAATTAAATTTTTGACAAACGTTTTCTAGAGAAATAAAATTTGCAAAAACTTTTTTCTATAGAAATAAAATTTTGACTAAAATTTCTATTAGAAATAAAAATTTGACAAAATTTTTATAGACATAAATATATTGAACAAAATTTTCTATATGAAAATTAAATTTTGACAAAATTTTCTATAGACAATAAAATTTAGACAAAATTCCTATTGAAATAAAATTTGGACAAAAATTTTCCTAGAGAAATAAAAATGTTGCCCAAATTTTGGCTATAAAAATAAAATTTTGGAACAAATTTTCTAAAAGAAATAATAATTTTCGTATAGAAAACTAAATTAATTGACAAAATTTTTCTATAGAAATACATTTTGGCAAATTTCTAATATGAAATAAAAATTTTGAACAAAATTTTCTAATAGAAATAAAAATTTTGACAAAATTTCTATAGAAATAATTTTCACAACAATTTTCTATAGCAGTAAAATTTTGAACAAAAATTTTGTAATTGAGAAAAAACAAATTTCTGAAAAATTTTCTATAGAAAATAAATTATTGACAAAATTTATTCTATATAAATAAAATTTTGGCAAATTTTTCTATAGAATAAAATTTTGACCGAAAATTTTCTATAAGAAATAAAATTTGAACAAAAAAAATTCTTATAGAAATTAAAATGATTGACGAAAAAATATTCTAAACAAAAATAGAAATGTTTGACAAAATTTTCTAATAGAAATAAAATTTCTGACCAAAATTTTCTATAGAAAAAATAAATTCTGACAATTTTCTAATAGAAATTAAATTATTGATAAATTTTTTTGTAGAAATATAAATTTTGGCAAATTTTCTATAGAATAAATTGAACAAAATTTTCTAATAGAAAGTAAATTATTTCACAAAAAATTTTCATAGAAGTAACAATGTTGACAAAAATTTGCTATAAAAATAAAATTTTGAGCAAAATTTTCTATAGAAATAAAATTTTTTCACCATTAAAATTTTCGTATAGAATATTAAGATTGATAACATAAATTTTCTATAAGGAAATAAAATTTGGACAAAATTTTACTATAGAAAAATAAAATTTTGACAAATTTTCTAGAGAAATAAAAATTTTGACACAGAGACTTTATATACAAATAAAATTTTGACAAAAATTTTTATGAAATAAAATGATTGACGAAAAATTTATTAACAAATAAATTTTTGAAACAAAAATTTTCTAATAGAAATAAAAATTTTGACAAGTCCGCTATAGAAATAAAATTTTGACAAAAATTTCTATAGGAAATAGAAATTTTGAACAAAAATTTGTCTATAGAAATAAAATTTTGCTTTATAATTGTCTATAAGAGATATTAAATTTTGACAAAATTTTCTATGAAACTAAAATTTTCTATAGAAAATAAAATTTTCTATAGAAATAAAATTTTGACAAAAGAAGTCCGCTATAGAATAAAATTTGTCATAAATTTTTCTATAGAAATTAAAAGTTTTGCAAAGTCCGCTATAGAAATGAAAAAATTTTGACAAAAATTTCTATAGAAAAAATAAAATTTTGACAAAGAATTTTCCTAATAGAAATAAAATTTTGTCAGTAATTGTCTATAGCAAATAAAATTTTGACAAAATTTTCTAATAAAAATAAAATGTTGACAATTTCTATAGAAAATAAATTTTCTTTAGAAATAAAATTCGTTGACAAAATTTCTAAAAACAATTGTGACAAGCTTGCTATAAGAATTAAAATTTTGATAAATTGTTCTATAGATTCATAAAATAAAATTTGAAAAATTTTTCTATAGAAAATAAAATTATTGACAAACCATTTTCTATAGAATAAAAATTTTGACAAAATTTTTATAGAAACAAAAATTTTGACAAATTTTCTAAGAATTTAGATTTATTTTATCATATTATTTTTTGATACATGACAATATTTTTATAGAATAAAAATTTGACACATCTCTATAGAAATAAAATTTAATAAATTTTTGAAAAAAACTTTTTATATAAAAACAAATTTTGACAAAAATTTTTCTTAGAAATAAAATTTTGAACAAAATGTCCGTATAGAAATTTAATAAATTTTGACAAATAATTTCTATAGAAATAAATGTTGACAATCTTCTTAAATAAAACGTACAAAATTTTCTATAGTAAAATTTGTGAAAAATTTTCTTAAAATAAAATTTTGACAAAAATTTTCTAATAGAAATAAAATTTGTGACAAAAATGTTTTTATAAACTAAATTTTGAAAAATTTTCTGATAGAATCTATTTATGTATAAATAAAATTTTGACAAAATTTTCTATAGAAATAAATTTTGAACAAAATTTTCTATAGAAATAAAATTTTGTCATAATTGTCTATAGAAATAAAAATTTTTTTTTTTTTTTTTTTTTTTTGACAAATTTTCTATAGAAAGTAAAAGTTTTGACATAAATTTTCTATAGAAATAAAATTTTCTATAGAAATAAAATTTTGACAAAAGTCCGCTATAAAAATAAAATTTTGACAAAAATTTCTATAGAAATAAATTTTTGAAAAAAAAATTTTCTTCAGAAATAAAATTTTGACAAACTTTTGTATAAAAATAAAATTTTGACAATATTTTCTAATAGAAATAAAATTTTTAACAAATTTCGTAATAGAAAAAATAAAATTATTGTCGTAATTGTCTATAGAAATAAAATTTTCTGTAGAAATAAAATTTTGACAAAATTTTCTATAGAAATAAAATTTTGTCATAATTTTCTATAGAAATAAAATTTTGACAAAATTTTCTATAGAAATAAAATTTGACAAAATTTTCTATAGAAATAAAATTTTGACAAAAATTTTTATAGAAATAACATTTTGACAAAAATTTTCACATAGAAAAGTTTTCGTCTACACAAAAATAGTCAGTGTATTATGTCTAAATCCCGAATCAACTTTCATCTGTGTCAATCTATCTCTTTCTCGTCAATCTACATCTCTTCAGAATAACACCTCATATGGAACGTGTTAACTAATAATCTAATATATTGTTTTTTTACCAGGCAAGGACAACATACTTGGCCGTTTATAAAATTGATCATAAAAAAATTGGATAAAACAAAATTCAAGTAATACGTCTAATCTGGAATTGCATCCTAACCGTCAATGAACTGCAAGGTACAAAACCATCAACGGCCTGGTCCTAACTCTTATTACCAGAAAAAGATCATTAGGTTATAGGAGTAAAATCTATGTAGTAACAAAACTAACACAGAAGTGGGTAAGTAGAAAAAACAAAAAAACATTTTGAATTAATTTAGATTTATCATGAAAATTGAAGAGAATTCTTTGCACTTGCAGTAAGCCTATTGGCTGTTTTAAATTGGTCAGCCATCGTGAAAACTTGGAGGACTCATTAAATGCTTTATCCAATGTACGCGTGGTGAAAGAGGGTTGTGAAATTCCTAAGGACATCTTAGATGCTCTATTGCAATTTTTTAGTTGGAAAAAGTGAATAATCCCGAGAAATGATGAAATTCATTGATATTCATGAGTATTATATCCATCTAATTGAGACGGTATGATTTGAAATATCAAGCATTTCCTAACGTATTTGGATGTTTATATAATGAAAGTTTTTTCAGGGTCAACTTGGCATATGCGTAAGTATTTTCGTGTGTTGTTTTTTCCTTTGTGGAGATTTGGTTGGATTTAGCAACTTTAATGTGTTTAATTTATTTAAGGAAACTTATGATGTCCCGCTACAAACGTAAATGTCCAAGAGCGCATTGAACCAAAGAAAAGTCAGTCAGATGGTATCGAAGGATACGATGAACGCGATAGTAGTCAAAACGTTTATATATAAACGCACTCAGATTATTTGCACTATGTTATGCAAATATCATGTAATCAGTGTCACAGCATTTATTTCTTCAGCCATAAATGGAAATTGCCGATTATGATATTTTGTAGCACATAAATTAAAATGTGTGAGTTTTGCAGATACCACAATTAAATTAAAAATATAAAACACAAAAGGTAATATTAGTATAATACCCGAATTTATATATATAAATCAACATTTGGAAAAGTTTTCTATAGAAAATAAATTTTGACAAAATTTTCTAATAAAAATAAAAATTTTGACAAGAGATTTTCTTAAATAGAATAGAAATTTTGACAAATATTTTCTATAGAAATAAAACGTTTTATAAAAATTGTCTATAGAAATAAGATAGTGATATAAAATTTTCCTATAGAAAAAAGAAATGTTGATAAAATTTTATATATAAATAAAATTTTGACAAAATGTTTCTATAAAAATTAACAAATGTGACAAAAATTTTTGAATAAAGAAATAAAATTTTGACGAAAATTCTCTATAGAAATAAAATTTTGACAATATTTTCTATACGAAATAAAATTTTTTAACAAATTTTTCCATAGACATAAAAATGTTGACAAAATTTTCCATAGAAAAAATTGACAAATTTTCCATAGAAATAAAATTTTGACAAAATTTTCTATAAAAATAAAATGTTGACAAAATCTTCTACTAAGAATAAATTGTTGACGAAAATTTTCTATAGAAATAAAATTGTGACAAATTTTCTATAAAAATAAAAATTGTGACAAAATTTTTCTATAGAACTTAAAATTTTGGAAAAAATTTCTAGTAGAAATCTATAGAAATAAAATTTTGACAAAAATTTTCTATAGAAATAAAATTTTGACAAACATTTTCTACATGAAATAAAATTTTGACAAATTTTTTATTGAAAAAAAATTGACAAAGTTTTCTATAGAATCTATTGTAAGATTTTATTCTTTTATTTATTTATTTCTTACTATAGAAAATAAAATTTTGACAAAATTTTCTATAGAAATAAAATTTGACAACATTTTCTATAGAAATAAAATTTAAATAAATTTTCTACAGAAAAATTTTCTATATCGATAATAAAATTTTGACAAAATTTTCCATAGAAATAAGAAAAAAATTTTTGAAAAAATTTTTCCATAAAAAATAAAAATTTTGACAAAATTTTCTATATAGAAATAAATGTTGACAAAATCTTCTATAAAAATAAAAATGTTGACAAAATTTCTATAGTAAAATTGTGACAATAATGTTTCTTATAAAAATGATAAATTTTGACAAAAAGTTTTTCTATAGAAATAAAATTGTGACAAAATTTTCTATTAGAAACTAAAGTTTTGAATAAAATTTTCTTATAGAATCTATAGAACCAAAAATTTTGACAAAATTTTCTATAGAAATAAAATTTTTGACAAAGATTTTCTATAGAAATAAAATTTTGACAAAATTTTTTATAGTAAAAAAAATTTTGACAAAGTTCTATAGAAATCTATTGTTAAGATTATTTTTTATTTATTTATTTCTTCTATTAGAAATAAAATTTTGACAAAAATTTCTATAGAAATAAAATTTTGACAAAATTTTCTATAGAAATAAAATTTTAACAAAATTTTCTACAGAAATAAAATTTTGACAAAATTTTCTACAGAAATAAAATTTTGACAAAATTTTCCATAGAAATAAAATTTTGAAAAAATTTTCCATAGAAATAAAATTTTGACAAAATTTTCCATAAAAATAAAATTTTGACAAAATTTTCTATAGAAATAAATGTTGACAAAATCTTCTATAAAAATAAAATGTTGACAAAATTTTCTATAGTAAAATTGTGACAAAATTTTCTATAAAAATAAAATTTTGACAAAATTTTTTATAGAAATAAAATTGTGACAAAATTTTCTATAGAACTAAAGTTTTGATAACATTTTCTATAGAATCTATAGAAATAAAATTTTGACAAAATTTTCTATAGAAATAAAATTTTGACAAAATTTTTTATAGAAATAAAATTGTGACAAAATTTTCTATAGAACTAAAGTTTTGATAACATTTTCTATAGAATCTATAGAAATAAAATTTTGACAAAATTTTCTATAGAAATAAAATTTTGACAAAGATTTTCTATAGAAATAAATTTTTGACAAAATTTTCAATAAAAATAAAATGCTGGCAAAATTTTCCATAGAAATAAAATTTTGACAAAATTTTCCATAAAAATAAAATTTTTGACGAAAATTTTCTATTAAAATATAAAATGTTGACAAAATCTTCTATTAAAAAATAAAATGTTGATAAAATTTTCTATAGAAATACAATTGAGCACATTATATTTCTTTAAAAATTAACTGTTGCGACAAATTTTCTTGTAGAAATAAATTTGATCAAAATTTATCGATATAATAATATTTTTGATAAAGATTTTGTCAATTTTTATTTTTATAGAAAATGTTTTGTCAAAATTTTATTTTTATAGAAAATTTTGTTCAAAATTTTATTGCCTATGATTTATGAAAATTTTGTTCTAGAATTATTGTAATTGTTAATTATCATGAAAATTTTGTCCAAAAAAATTTATTTTTATACGAAAATCTTTGTCAAAAATTTGATTTCTATAAGAAAATTTGTCAAAATTTTATTATTATAGAAATTCTTGAAAATGTTTATCAAACTTTAGTTCTAATAGAAACAATTTTGTCAATTTTTATTTCTATAAAAATTTTGTCAAAATTTTATATTCTATAGAAAATTTTTGTCAAAATTTTATTTTATAGTTCTATAGAAAATTTATCAAAATTTTAGTTCTATAGAAAATTTTGTCAAATTTTATTTCTAAAAATTTTGTCAAATTTTATTTTATAGAAAATTTTGTTCAAATTTTATTCTATAGAAAATTTTGTCCAACAATTTTATTTTTAGAAATTTTGTCAACATTTTTATTTCTATAGAAAATTTTAGTCAAATTTTATTTTTATGGAAAATTTTGTCAAAATTTATTTCTATGAGAAATTTTTTCAAATATTTTTCTATGGAAAATTTTGATCAAAAATTTATTTCTGTAGAAAATTTTGTCAAAATTTTATTTCTATAGAAAATTTTGTTAAAATTTTTTATTTCTATATAGAAAATGTTGTCAAAATTTTTATTTCTATAGAAAATTTTGTCAAAATTTTATTCTATAGAAGAATAAATAAATAAAAGAAATAAAATCTTATCAATTAGATTTCTATAGAAAACTTTTGTCAAAATTTTTTTTCTATAAAAAAAATTGTCAAAAATTTTATATTCTATAGAAAAATTTTGTCAAAATTTTATTTCTATAGAAAATTTCTGTCAAAATTTATTTCTATAGATTCTATAGAATTTAGTCAAAACTTTAGTTCTATAGAATAAATTTGTCAAATTTATTTCTAATAGAAGAATTTTGTTCAAAAAATTTTATTTTTATAGAAAATTTTGTCACAATTTTACTATAGAAAATTTTGTCAACATTTTATTTTTATAGAAGATTTTGTCAACATTTTATTTTTATAGAAAATTTTGTCAAAATTTTATTTCTATGGAAAATTTTTTGTCAAAATTTTATTTCTATGGAAAATTTTGTCAAAATTTTATTTCTATAGAAAATTTTTATTTCTGTAGAAAATTTTATTAAAATTTTATTTCTATAGAAAATGTTGTCAAAATTTTATTTCTATAGAAAATTTTGTCAAAATTTTATTTCTATAGAAGAAATAAATAAATAAAAGAATAAAATCTTAACAATAGATTTCTATAGAAAACTTTGTCAAAATTTTTTTTCTATAAAAAATTTTGTCAAAATTTTATTTCTATAGAAAATTTTTGTCAAAATTTTATTTCTATAGAAAATTTTGTCAAAATTTTATTTCTATAGATTCTATAGAAAATTTTATCAAAATTTTAGTTCTATAGAAAATTTTGTCACAATTTTATTTTTATAGAAAATTTTGTCACAATTTTATTTCTATAGAAAATTTTGTCAACAATTATTCTGTATAATAGAAGATTTTTGTCAACATTTTAATTTTTATAGTAAAATTTTGTCAAAATTTTTATTTCTATGAAAATTTTGTCAAAATTTTTATTCTATGAAATATTTTGTCAAAATTTTAGTGTCTATGGAAAAATTTTGTAAAAAATTTTAATTTCTATAGAAAATTATTGTCAAAATTTTTTTTATTTCTATAGAGAATTTCGTCAAAAATTTTAATTCTATCAAAAATTTGTCACATTTTATTTTTATAGAAATTTTGTCAAAATTTTATTTATATAGAAAATTTTATCAAACATTTTTTTTTTCTATAGAAAAATTTTATCAATATCTTATTTCTATAGACAATTTTATAAACGTTTTATTTCTATAGAAAATTTTGTCAAAATTTTATTTCTATAGAAAATTTTGTCAAAATTTTATTTTTATAGAAAATTTTGTCAAAATTTAT
>PGFW01000745.1:19572-29576 GCA_003123925.1 Haematobia irritans
TCTCTAAGCAAGCAATTTACCACAGCCGAAGCTACGAATGCATCAACACGATGAACCCATCGAATGCGCTGGCCCCGATTGGACCCTAAATGCTAAAGTATCTGGGAATACTGGGAGTTGAGTACTTGACCAGACTCCTCAATGTATTCTTGGAATCGCTATTTATGTCTGAGAAATGGGTAGGTTGATTCCACTGCTGAAGCCAGGCAAAGACTCGGGCAAGGGTGAATCGTACAGACCGATTTTCCTTCTCTCGCCAGTAGCCAAGAACTCGAGGCACTACTCCTTTCCAGCTTTGTGGAGAATTTTCCAGCTGTCAATCATCAAATGGTCGAATTCTGACTGCGTTGCGATAATCAGGACACCTGTACAATCATGACATCCGAGTCCATTGTCGATGGCATCTGTGATCGATTAAACGTATCATCAGCCACTCCATTCACTACATGGCGGCAGAAGTACGCAGGCACTTGAATGTCAGAGTCGATGTCGAAATAATTCCGACCATAAACTACCCCAATATTCTCCGGGTCCCATTCAAGAGCCTTTTGAAGTCGTCTGCCCTGTCTCTGCAATTTTAAGCCTGGAATAAGAAAACATCTGCTCGTGCTTGCCGGCAGAACTTGGGGTACGGACGAAGAACATGTTGACTACATACAAGGCAATTGCCGGTCAATGGTAAATTATGCAGGGCCACAGTAGACCTAGGAACTGCTTATCCTACAATTAGGGAACTGAATGTAGAGATAATTAAGATAGTCGACGACCACAAGCGGAACACATACGCCTGAGGCGCAGTAATAGGTAAGTTGTGGTCAGAAGTCCTCTCGAACTCCACTACAAGAGATGATGCGATTTGAGTCAGTTTGTCGATCATCCCGAGAGCAAAGAAAGAACAATTCGTGGTCTCCAAGCCAGCAATACACCACAATTTACCACAGCGGAAAATACCAATGTAATCAACAGGAAATCCACCAAGGAGTTGGGCCAGACGGAATCTTCTATGCGACCTATCATCTCTCTAGGTTAGAACATCCAAAGTCTACAAGTTTTACTCAAGTATTTGATTGACTGTTCAATTCGCCAGCTAGCCTTTGCGTCGTGCGCTTGATTGTCATAAAGACGCCAAATGTCAGTCATTAACATCATTGTTGCAGTTCCTCGGCAGCATTCCTTGGGGAGACAATTGTCGGTTATCGGTTGGCCGCAATAACAAGTGACACAGCAATCAGCGTCTATAAAAACCAACGGAACCTTAAAATTGTCACACAAAGCTTCATAGATTCGTCGTTCATATGCAGGAGGTTTTTTTTTTGTTGGTTCGGTGTTAAAAGGCTATGCTTTATTCTTTTCATGACGATCCATTGCAAGTGCATGCACTGTACCTGTTGTCTTGTCAGGAACATTTGGTGTCAATAGAGAAAGATGCTCAGTATGCTTTGAATTGATCATCATGAATAGACTTACTAACAGCCACAACGTCGAGATTTTTTCATGTGAATGGCGGCCTAGAAAAGTGGCACGAAAAATCCGCTTTCTTTATCGACAAATTTTGTTTTTTTTCTCCAGCGGATGAGCTCATTTCTGGTTGAATGGGGCGTACGTGAGAATAAGCAAAATTGCCGCATTTGGAGTGAAGAGCAAACCAGAAGCCGTTCAAGGAAACTGCCCATGCACACCCGAAAAATGCACTGTTTGGTTGCTGGTGGAACATTGCGACCGTATTTTTTCAAAAGATGCTGCTTGGACGCAACGTTACGGTGGAATGTGCGATCCTATCGTTCTGCATGCCTAACAAACTTTTTGTTGCCAAATAATGGAAGAACTGAACCTTGTTGACATGTCGGTTTTCAAGAAGATGGCGCTACATGCCACACAGGCTCGCGATGTCTATGGCCAGGGTTTGAGGGAAAACTTCGGAGAACAATTTTCATCTCAAGAAATGGACCGGTAAGATTGGGCCCACTCAAGATCAGTGCGATTTTGAACGGCCTTGTGAAGACTATTTTTTGTTGGGCGTACGTCAAGTCTAAAGTCTACAGAAATAAGCCAGCAACTATTCCAGCTTTTGGGAAGAACAGACCATTTCAGAGAATTCGGGTGATTCTCGGCCCGAAATGGCTCGAAAAAGTGCCCAAAATTGGGACTTTCCGAATGGACACATAAGACGCAGCCCGGTCAACATTTAAATGAAGTTATCTTCAAAAAGTAAATGTCATGGACCAATCTGAACGTCCTTTTCAAATAAAGAACCGATGCAGATTTTGCAAATTTTATGCGTTTTTTTTTTTTTTAAAGAAGCTTATCAAGCCTTAAACAAATCACGCCTTTATATACGAGCGAGTAAGTTTCGGCGGGCCCAACTTAAATACCACCACATGAAATTCAAATGATAATAGTTTCCTTTGAAATTTCAGGGGGTTTGATTGACAGATAATTTTTTCCCATGCAGTATCAGTTCAACCATTACGCTTCCCACAGATTAAAATGTAAATATTTTTACCTATGAAGACTACATCAGATTCGGATTGTATAATAACCATTTTGTTTGAGTTTTAGAGGAATCACAAACATGCTCTGTAAGGGTGCAGAAAATGATGAAATAACGCCTTGATTTGAAATCTATAATCTGTGGATCTTTCATCCCACAGTCATTTAAATGGAGCTGCAGAAGTAAAAAACTGGAAATTTTGCATTTCAGTTTCAAGCAATTCATATGCAGTGCGCCTTCTATACCCTCCAATAAGTGAAATCCGTCTATATGGAGGCCTTACCAAATGGACGATAAACTATCATATACACTTGCTTACAGGGTCAAAAATGAGACCGCGCCCGGGCGCGCGGCGAGATCGCTTTCAGCGTAGCCCGCCAGGGGCTGCCGCGGGCGAACCAACACGTCCGGGGGGCAGACGGGGCGGCCTCGTGGGCAGGTACAGCCAGCTATATTTCGAAGTTTTGTGGCAAATCCATTATAAAAACGTACAATTTTCTTTAGAAAACCCTAGGAAGCTAAATCGGGCAGTTCGCGTTGTAATGGGGGCGTATAGTCCCAAAAAACATGGAAGGATACAACAGTATTCAGCACATTTTATTGTAGCTCCTAGAATGCCAGACCCAACATAGGGAGCGGGTCGTTTATAAGGGCGGATATATCCAAAAACTGTTACCGATACTCAATATGTTTCGGCACAACCTCTCATAGTCTAGAATACCTCTAGATTTCACATTTCAGGCTAATTGGATAAAAACTACGGTATCGGTAAAATCGGGAGATCCGGTCTATATTGAGGGCTATATCAAACACATGGACTGCATAATCACCATTTTCGGCACATCTCTTTTATTTTCCTCCATAAAATTACCTTTACATTTCCAATTTCAGGCAAATGGAGTAAAAACTACGTGATTCTAGAAGACCAAGAAATAACAAATCGGGAGATTCGGTTTATTTTATAGGGGTTTATCAGAACATCGTCCGATAATCAACATTTTCTGGCACATCTCTTTATTTTCTAGAATACCTCTTAGATCTTCCAATTTCAGGCAAATATGGATAAAAAATACTGATTCTAGAAGCCCAAAAAATAAAATCGGGCTGGAGATCGCTCTTATTAGGGGCTATAATCAAAAACATGGACCGTATTGACACCCCATTTTGGCACAACTCTTTATGGCTTCTAGAATACCTCTAGATTCCAATTTCAGGCAAAATCGGATAGAAAATACACTTTCTAGACGACGCCCAGAAGCAAAATCGGCGAAAATCCGGTCCACAGGGGGCGTATACCCAAAACTATGGACCGATAGGCACCATTTTTTCGGTACCTTTTTGATGGCTACTAGAAATACTTAGATTTCCAATTTCAGGCAAATTGATAAAAAACTACAGATTTTATAGACCAAGGCCCCAAATCGGGAGGTTCGGGTTAATATGTGGACTATATCAAATACTTGGACCGATATAGCCATTCTTCGAACTTGAACCTGCCTGCAACAGAAGACGAAATCTGCTGCCAAATCTAAGGGACGATAGCGCCATTACTTTGACAGGACGTTGATTACAACAGGACAGACAGACGGACATGCTTATATCGCTCATTAGGAATTTTCTCCCTGATCTAAGAATATATATAATTATATAGTCGCCGAAATCCATATTTCGATGTTGTTACAAAACGGAATGACAAACTTATTATCCCCCGTCCACCATTCGTATGGCGGTGGCGGTTATAAAAATGTTAACGTATCATAAGTGAGCTCTATGTCGACATGGACTACACGAGTAGGTTACCAGCGTTCAGAGCGGGAGTTATTTAATCAAATTGATTATTTTAGTTAGGGTGCGAGCCCGCATGGTATTAGGCTTTTCACTTAGACTAAAGGGTGATTATAGCGTTCAGAAATTTAACGGGTTCAAGCTGAAAACGGTGTAAATCGGTGAGATCGTTTATAAAAAAAAACAATCAAATTAAATTTTCTTTTTCAAGTTCAATTAGTATAAAATTCAGGAAAAAATATGCAGTTAGGCTCTTCGCTTTTCAAATCCGAATTGCCGGGCCTCACGCTTGACAGCTGCCATCAGATTTTGTGTACAGCACCTTGTCCACCTTCTTCGCCCGCAGAAAAGCAGTTGGTGCTTGAAAACTGCTGCTCCGTCCTTAGCCATTTTTTTTGTATCTTCTTTAGCGTTCCGCTTGACAACTAGCCCAGTATTTCTCAATTGGGCGGAGCTCTGGCGTAGTGGAAACCAACCTGTACGTTGTTGGCGGCCGTACCACTCCATGTCCTTTTTACCGTCAATGCAAGAATGCAAATCCGGCCAAAACAGTACGGAACAACGCTGTTCTTCAAGGAAAGGCAGCCAGACGTTTATTCAAACCACTTTTACGGTAAATTTTTGTTGTTGACAGTCCGGAAGCTTATTGAAAATGCTGCTTTTCAAGCCACAGGTACAGATGGTTTGCCAAACCAGATATTTCTTTGCGAACCCTTTTGACAGTTTTTGGCCCTTGTAAATATCTGCACCTTTCCCCTTCCTTTTGCCGGTATAAAAAACTCCTTCCGGAAGCTGCTTTTAGTCGGCTTTGACGTAGGTTTCGTCGTCCATTACCACGCAAGTCAAACTTCATCAGCATCGGTCGTGTACAGCCTCCGCGTGATCGCGCTTTGGCCGTCGATTTTGTTATCATCGCGTCTTGGGAGTCACTACCTTTTGTAAGTCGATAGTCCGCCTCGATTTTTTGGCTCGATGCACGGTTGTAGACGCATACACCAGCTATTTGGCGTATCTCGCGGAGAGGTTAGGGTTTCGCTTTGAAACTACAGCGCAACTCTCTTTACTCGTCTCAGCGGCTTCGGTTTTCGATTTCCCCCGATCCAGACCTTCCTGGCTCGTTCGACAAACGGGCAAACATTTCTACACATCACCACACCTTCAAAAATGAGGGGTGTCAGTGTTTTTTAAAATGCAAAATTGAAAGCATACGTAACAAGTTTATATTGACCAAAATTTTGACCTATCACCCTTTATTTCAGTCCATTGTTATACCACATTTGCGTTGAACTTTCTCTTTTATCACTTGAGTTGCCCGCCCGATTCCATGGTTAAAGCCCAACGACAAGGGACCTCCTTTTTATAGCCGAGTCCGAACGGCGTTCCACATTAGCAGTGAGAAACCATACTTAGTAAGCTTTGAAACGCGCTCAGAAATGTCACCAGCATTACATGACCGGTGGGCTAATCTCATCGCCTGAAAAAAACTTTTTTGGATGTCGGTCGAGATGCAGGAATCGAACCCACGACCTTGTGTATGCAAGGCGGGTATGCTAACCATTGCCCTCGGTCGGCTCCCCGTCGAGATTTGAATTAGTGGGCAAAACCGTATAGACCTGTAGAACGCTTATGCCAGCGATTCTGATTCGTTTCTCGTCTCCTCTGATTTATGTCTTGGAAATAGATTTTTCTCGTCCATCTGGTGCTGATTCGTTTGCCGTCTCCTCTGTCTTAATGGTTCTGGAAATAGGTTTTTCTCGTCCATCTGTCTACCGCGATTTCTCATGCCGAGTTTTTGTCATAACAATTTTGTATCCTAGTCCCAAGGCTTTTGTTCGTTGTATAACGTATTTCTCTCCCACTTACCTATCTTCCTTTTACTTATACTGTACTATAATTATTTCTTTGCCTTCTTGTACGCATTGTGCTCTTTCTCTGCGTCGCCACGACGTCTTGTCCTGGTATATTTTCTCCTGGCTTTAAATAGTTACGATATCGGTATTGCCTTGTAAACAGTGTTGCGTGTCTTATTTGGCACAGGCCTGTTGCAACAGGTCTTTATTATTGACATTGTATGGTTGACTGACTGTCTTGTGTCTAGCCTGTTTAGATTCTCTTCAGTGTGTCTTATCAAGTTCAAGGATTAATACATCTCGTTCGTGTTATTGACACTTCCATTCTTCTACAAATCTCACGAGTATCTATCTGTGTGTACGCAATATTGACGTGCGAGTCGCCGAAAGGATGTATTGATGGTCGTTCATTGTGTATGTCTTCCAATTACTTTCCATTGCTCTTATCGTCGGAATAATGTCCTCAGACATCAGAAGTAGCATTGAGGGTGGTTCCTTCACAGCCGAGTCGGGGGCGCGGGGAAAATGTTAAAAGGGGGGGGGGATTCTAGGCTGAATTTTTTTTAGTGTTCTGGTAGTTTGATTTCCCACTCAATAGCTCGTGAGTTGAAGGCCACCTGTTATGCCCAGTCTCCGTGTCTGAGTTCGTGAAAAATCTTCAATTTTCATTTAAATATTCCTGAATCGTGAGCGGCGCTTGCTTCACTATAAGTTAGCTAGCAGCTTCCAATCTGTTGTTAGTTCGCCAATGCACCCAAAATAAAGTCATTTCCCCATCCATGTCCTTTAGTGCATGTCGGGGCAGAAGGGCGATCGTTACTATTCCTCTGTACTTGTTTTGTGAGTAAGACCTTCACTACTAGTGGCTTACAGCTAAGCCTGGCATGCTGATTTTGTTGCTTTGCCCTCGCTCTTAGGTGCAAATGCAGTCATTTCGGGGGAGTTTGCGAATTTCCTTCAACTTGTGGCCTATCATGTCTACATTTAATCCAGAATCTTCATTTCCTTCCTGTGGTTGCGTCCTTTGCAATCCCATTGAGATATGCCCCGATTCAAAGAACAAAAAAGCGCTTATTTGCTTCCGTATATTTCATTAAGTCAGTGGATTCCATCCTATTTTAAATCCGTTGTTTCTTAGGAGATATTTAAATCGGCAGCTGAGAGCACGGCCGCTCCTTTGTTCTCTAAATTTGTTCGCGTGTATTCGTACAGTTATGTTACGAGTCATTAGATGTCTTTGGTCATTTTCCTAAATACACTCTCTTACTTTCTCTTCAGTCTTCAAAGCAACAAAACAAGAGCGTTATTTGCTCCGCTTATATTCATAAGTCAGTGGATCCATCCTATTAAAGATCCTTGTTTTCTTCTAGGGAAGCCATATTTAAATCGGCATAGAAGCATGCCTGCCTCCTTTTCTCTAAAATTTGTTCGCTTGTAATTCGTACAGTTATGTACGAGTCATTAGATGTCTTGGGTCATTTTCCTAATTACACTCTCTTCACTTTTCTCTTCAAGGCTTGGACGGAATCGCGTTGTCTTGGAAACTCTTATTGTAACGTTTCGCCTTAATGGTTTGCTACAACGCGCCTGATACCATCAGTTCAGTCGTTATAGTCCTCAGGGAAGGTTTCTTTGGTTTCCTCACAGCCTATTTCTTTCGGACCGGTTTGGAATGCCCACCTCTGCCTCCTTTGGATTCACTTACCCCTCTGAACTTCTCAAAAATGTCCGCATAAACTGCATGCCCGTATGGGCGCTTTTACATACGACGGTATTGCTGCCTTCATATTTTTCCTCTTTGGTTGTAGTTTCCGCTTTGGTTTTCCCTTTCGCGTCCTAAATGCTTTTTACGCTCGATGCTTTATTTAAATCTGTGGATTTTAAATAAATTCTTTTTTGAGGCCTCCTTTCCAGGGTTTGTGTTCTGCTGCGTCTGAGTGCAGTTCACTTGTTTCTCTGAGGGGTCCTAAAGTGTGGCGGATCTTGATGTACTTCTTCTCGGTCATACGCGCTTCCCTTCTATTTCTCCATAGTTACCGTCTACATCCAAGTAATCCGTCTATCTCGGAAAAAACCGTTCCTTGGAACATTCCATTTAATTAATATCCCATTTGTCTACTTATCTGACGCGGACACTCACTTTTTGGTGGAGTATTAACTTCGCATGGTAGCTCATGGCCTTCCGTCTTCTGATGTTTCTCATTTCATAATGAACTCTTATTTAGGCGAGTCCTGCAATTTGGAGAAAAGTTCCTTGGCACTTTGTCAACTTAAGGGTTAGGGAGACACAGAGCGTTCTCCATAGCAGGAACAGTGATGTTTAGCGGCACTGTGCAAATACGACATTAGCCTGAAAGCCATTTTCCCAGACGCATTGCCTTTCGCAAATACTCAGGTAACAGTGAAAATGCCACGACAATCGGCCTGTTTTCGATATCATTCTAATATACTCCATGTCTTGAGAGTCTACGGGTGGGATCAACTGACCTTATTGTGCCTTATGTAGGACAACCTTGTGGTGAGGTATATGGGCTTAACCTCGCGCATCCGCACCTAAGAATGTCCTTGGGATATTTGCATGTTCCTCAATCTTTCAACGCGTTCCGCCCTCTGCTTCCCTTGATTCACTTATGCCTCGAACTTCTCAAACCACGTCCGCATAACTGTGCCCATCAACGGGACATTGGGGCCTTTTTAAATTTTGCTCTTTGATTTTAGTTTCCGCTACGGTTTTCCCTCTTTCGCCGCCCTAAGCTTTACGTTCTCCGTGAATTCACCGTTCGTTCGATTTCTTTTTAAACCTCTCCTTGGTTGCGTTTCTAACTGGTCTGAGTGCACTTCTCAAAGCGCAAGAAGTACTCGGCCTACATTTGCCCTTATTTATAGCATTGTCCTCAATCATCTCCGATCTTGTTATTGGGCTGCTTATTTTTCACAGCTAACCTCAAAGATCGACCAGCTTTCCACCACTTGCTGTCCCCGATGGCAGCCTGAGCCCCTATCAACAATAATACAATAATTTTTTTTGTATTGTCTCAATTAAAAAATAATTCAGTTTTTCGACCAAAATCAATTAAATTTTAGATATATTTGGGGACAATCCTAGAAGGCCTCAACAGGCGTCAACCAAACTTGACCATAGTTAGGTTACAAACTCTAGGCAATACGTGAGCCGTTATCGTCCCAGTCACTTAGACAAGGGACTCTTCTCATAGTTCGGAACTCAGGCGAGCGTTCACATTACCGTGAACCATTTAGAAAAACCTTTAATACACTCAGAAATGTCCACCAGGCATTATTAGAACAAAAAACACCAACTGAAACATTTTTGTATGTTTCCTGTCGAAACTTGACAAACTTGAATCCATCCCCTTCTGCTCCAAACTTTTCGTGGAATTTACAGTGTCTTGCATATGGTCATCAGGTGGACCATGACGTGAGTGGGTAAATTAACACTACATTTACAGGATTACCGATTAAAAGTAAAAATGACAATAATTATTTATTAAATTTTAAATTGATCTTTAAATTGAATTCGCCACTTCGTGTAGCAAAGCTTAGAGTGCATTATGCAAAAGTACGAATTTCTTTTTTACCGATGCACTTACTTCATTCAACATTTTCTCACTCTCCATTCGTCAGTGGAATTAATCTATTACACACATATTGCCGGCATAGAGATACTACCTAGTCAGCTAGCCAGTTAGTTCATTCATAACTCTCATTCACCCTGTCTCGATCTGAAGTACAAGCTGAAATTGCTTTATGGTATAATTGTCATAATAACCTTTTTTCGTACTTTCAGTGCGGTTGATTGCTGTTCTTCCATACTAACTCGCTGCTATGGGTACTGAGTCAGAAAAGCGGAGTGGCTATTG
>PGFW01000752.1:13167-23294 GCA_003123925.1 Haematobia irritans
TATATATATATATATATATATATTAAATAAGAAAATTTGCATCTGGTAATGCGGGTTCCCGGTAGCACTCAGTGATAAGAAGAGGTAAGAAAGAATTATCCACTGTTGTATCACAATGAGTCCGAATAGTCTAAGTGAGCTTGAAAACCTATTACCTATTTGTTACGCGAAATTTTCCACTCGTGAGCGTATGAGTTTTTAAAATATGTTTCGTGTGGTGAGTATGCGTGAGCGTAAGGATATTCATTTCGTTGAGTGCGGCGTTTAGTCCTGCCAAAAAATAGGCTGTCATTCGGTAAATCCCTCCTGAAATCCGGGATATTTCGAGACGTGATTAATCCCGAATACCGGATTGTTTTATTTTTGAATCCCAAGATTTTTCTGAATGCCCCAAAAAATCCCCAATTTGTTAATTCTGGTGGCTTTTAGGATTGTTTCTTAAAAAATTGGCAGTCTTCATTCAGTGCAAACGGTCCTTAGATTTGCATGAACTCGACAAAGTGGAGTTAATATAACATTATGATACACGCACCATGGTGAGCGTGAGTATAAATATTACTAACAGCATACCTCTATTATAAGACCTAAAATTTTCGCTATTTTAAATCGCTTGCATACACATTGAAAACTTCTCGGGGGAAAGCGTAATTTTTGATTGAACAATTTAGCCTTCTGGGAAACACGTTTCAATCTCGCTTCCCATATCAAAGGATTACATTATGTTTTCGCTTTTTTTTAATAAAGATAACCAAATCCATTTGAATCTGCTTTAATACATATAATTATTTAAAATTAAAACAATAGAAATAAATTGTGTGTAGGCATCATTAATATAATATAATTTTTTTTTATTATAAGTTTTCGTATTTAATAAATAATGAATTTTTTTTTTTGTGCTTTTCATTACAATAATATTTTATAGGGCAAAAGAAATTAAAGTTTTAACTAAAAATATATATTGTGTTGCTATTTTTATATCTGAATATAAATACACAATTCGAATGTATCTATTGATTGTACAAATATAAGAAATATGTGTTGAAAACCAACAAAAAAAAACTATGATTATTGGCTTATATTGTAATTTATCAGAAAAAAAATCAATATTTAATACATCGAAGCAAAGCAATACAAAAAACATTCTTCAATAACCTATTTTATTTAAAAAATTAAATAGCCTACCTTGATAAGGAGGTAGTGAAGAGTGTCTGGTCCATCTTGAAATATAGCGTAATGTATAGTAAAGCAATATCATACATATAATGGGCTAATTGGCAAAGAAAAACGACAAATACACACACAATACAGTTTAAAGAATAGTAGTAATAATAATAAATTATAAACAATTGCAAATTTAAGACATGTAGTCTTTCGTTTTGACTCAAATTAAATATGAGAGATAAACAAGCAGTGAAACAAATATGTAAATTATAACATTTCACATCTGTTATATATGTGTATGAAGCTACATTTTTTTTTCGTTTTCTTTGTTGTGTGTATGTCATTTGTAAGTTAAGTGATAGAGTTTGTGTATGATATAATAATTGTTGTGTATATTTTATGTTTCTATAGATGATGATATCGATTTATTTTCGTTTTCATTTGATGAGCAATTGAAATTTAATTGTTTTAAAATGGATTATATTACATTGAATTTTTGCTACTGGAGAGAATAAGGAAGGTTCTCAGTCGTCTTTCTTCGTAGGTCATCATGTTCGTAGGAATCTATTTAATTGTATGTTTACATGAGACATTAAGAGTAAACTATATGTGTAAAATTAGCTTATGATTCATTGCTTGATTTCTTTTTAGTTCTATATGTCGCACGTAAAAAAATTTTAGTATTACGTTTTTAATAAAAAATTTTCATTATATTTTTTTTATAAAACTGCTGGGCAAAAGAATAACTATAATCTGGCCGGTGTTAATATCCCGCAAAGACAGCTGTGTTATTTACTGTGATTCCTCATTTTGATATGTCGTTATTTTTTGATGAATGTTAAGCATTAATGTTTTACGCAATTGATAGATGTATAATTTTTAGGCTGTTGATTTGGTGGGCTATTATAGATGTTCATTATTACTGCTATGGAATACTTAAAGGATGTTGCTTTGTGAGTGAGTTTTTTTGCTTATTGGGCATCACTTTTTATATCCTTTTTGTAAATTTTCGGTAAAATGCTATTTGGGCTGTCTATCTTGTGTTACCCCTTTTGCAAATGCTTATAACATGGTTCGACATAATTGCTGGAAATAGCCAGTACCGCTCCATAACACCTTCCCATACCAGCCATCATCGTTCTTTCTTAAGAAACGATATAATACTGAGCTCTCCTGGAACGCTGAGTTCATCATCTTTGTCAGCATATGTTAATCATAAATTGCAGACCCTAAAATATCACCGAAGAATTATGAATAATTAACATAGTAAGTAATATGAGTAGATATTTACCTTTTTCAATATAATTTTTGGGACCATCCGGGAAGATTTGATCATCGGGTACTATTGGAGCCATTGTCCTTGTTCCTGCAGAGTTGGCTGAGGTCTACCAAAGTCCTTGATGTTTTCCTCTGGTGGAGGAGGGTGGTGCAATGGTGGCGATTGTGAACACTGGTCTAGCAAGTTTCAAAACCTGAAAGGTTCCTATAATATTTTGGGAATTGTTGTTAAAGAGACATATTTGGTTAGTCCACTTTTAGTTAGGAACAAATTTTTATTATCTTATAAATTAGTACTTTTTATTTAGTCGAATACATGTATGGTAGTGCATCAGAATTATAAGTGTGTAGAGTGGAATGAGATAAATAAGAAAAAATAACTGTGGAATGCTATACGAGCAAAGGTGACGGAATTATACTTGATGCGTTCATTTCGTCTTTTAGCATGGAAAAGTCTACGTGTAAGCGATAAGAGATTTGCCTTTGGCAGTCCCGCTGGACTTGTTGTTTATTGGCAAAATCGAGTAATCAGAAAACTGAAAAAATTACGAGAAACCGAAAGAAGTAATTTTTCGCAAAAATTGGCAATCGGTTGGATAAAATGCAATATCAAATTCATACCAAATTGTGTCAAATTCTGCAAATTTATTTATTCAAGAGTTATTTAAGCTTTAGTTTCTCTATAAAGCCGACGTTTGCTTGATTTACAGGGCAGCACTCATTTGAATAAGAAAGAAGTTTTAAGTGATGCCTATAATAAAGGGCTTCTACTACACCTTACGCTACCGCACTCTTTGGCTATCAAAATATCAATATTTTGTTAAAGCAGAGTTTTTTATCGTTTTCGCACGTTAAGGAAACTCGACAATTAATTAAGTTTTTTTATGATTCTCACTATTTTTGAAAAATTTTGAAACGCACATAATCTTTCTAGAAATTAATGAAAAATGCGACGGTCCTTGATATATGAATATTTGTGTGCTATATGTTTTCTGTTCTTATAAATAGCAAAAACCTATTCAAACAAGTCGATATCGAGTATTTTTTAATTTTTTGACCTTATAACTCATTCGATTTTTAAAAATAGGCTCGATAGCTAAATATGAAGCGACTTTCCTTTTGAAAAAAAAAACGAATTTTCTTCCTATGAAATAGGGGAACAGGACATTCAAAATATAAAAATTTAATTTTTCCGTAAACCAAAATATGAAGAGCTTACAAACTAGGATTTTTGATATCTTAATATACTCTCGCAATATATACGAAGAACATAATAACCCTTATCCGTAGAATATGTAAATATATTGTTTCATGATGATTTAAATTAATTAAATAAAGTAGTTAGTAACAATAGTGTTACTATTCAAATATATTCACCTGTTGCCATTTGTATAATGCAATGAGCGGCACAAAAAACACAACAAAAGCAACATTTAATACCACAATTCTAACATTCTAACATAAAAAGCAAACTTCACCTTTATGATTCACGCGACCCGGCCAATGTATGCATACAATATGACTTTGTTCTTGTTATTTCATGTTGAGAAACTCGTCAACGGGGAAGGCGGTGCTAAAATATGAGGATGAACATTTTATTAGCAATTGTAATACGTATAAAGTCATTAAAGCTTACGTGGCATACTATTACGATCATCATAGGTTGTCGTTAGGGGTGGTGGTAATGATTGCATCATTCCAGCTGATGGCAAATTGACATGTGTAGCTATTTGTTGACTGGGCGGCATTGGCAATGCACTGTAACCGCGTTCATTGTTAGTTGATCCTCCTATACCGGTACTACTAACACCCGTTGCTGTAGTGCTTGAAGAAGCTGTGGACAAACGTTTTGGATGTCCTATCGGATAATTGGGAGCATAATGAGAAGGTACTTGTGGAGGATTGACCACTGGTGGAGTACGATATTCTCGTGAACTCTTCCCCAATGTACCAGTATTACTGACCGATGATTTGCCCAAAGTGCCAGTATTTCCACGTGACATTTGGGGTGGTGTTGGTGGTTTTGTTGTTGGTGGTGGTCCAACTACCGATGATGGTTGAGCTAATGATTGTACCGAACCATGGGAAGAACCACGATGCTTTTGATTACGATTATTTTGATTGGTACTCACACTATGCCCGATATCATCAAGAATCGAATAATCAATGCCTTTTCGCACATACTTAATTGGCTTCTCGGGATTTATAGGTGCCACAATTTTAAATTGGCGTGTGCTAACCTTGTTTGCGGTGAAGACACCAATTTCCCTGAAAATTACATTAAGAGAAGAAGAGATATAAAATGACAGTAATTTCTGATGCAAGAATTTTTTTAATGAGCGGTTAAATGCAAAAAGTTCTAAATATTATTTTTTATCCAGTATTACCTTTAGATTCCTTCCCAGAAGTTTTAATAGATGGTAATAGTTCAAAATAAATTTGATGCATACGTCTTCCACTGAAATAATTCGGTGTGCTACCTACCTCCTGGCAACTTTTTCCTTATGTATTTGCACAGTTTGAGCGATATGATTCATTTGTGACTCCATCTCACTTAATTGTTGTGCTTGCAATTCCAAAAGTTGCATATAGCTGTAGGCCAATGTATTTATCTGGTAAGCCACACTGGCCAACGATTGCGTTGTATAGTTCTTTGTAGCCTCCAGGGCAGCTTTCTTATTGTCAGCTCTATAATACGTATCTTCACAATAGTCGGCCACCCTTTCCAGGTTTGTGTAACTATCGCGTAAGCTTTGGCGTCCATCTGGAATTTCGGTGCGTATCAATGATGCTAGTTCGTCCATTATGTTCTCACCCATGACCATAACACCTTTCGCGTTGAGTTTAGAGTCTCACGTTTGAAGTGGGGGGCTCTGCAAAACAAAAAGCACCGTTTATGTAAGGAAACTACAATTAACTCAAAACTCATTTGAATAAATTATTCAGAATTGTCATCTTAGTGGGAAATAGAGTAGATATCATAGTTCATCATTTTACAGCGGGGTGTGACTCAAGTGATAAAAAAATGATGCACACATACACAGCCACAAAGCAAAGAATATAGGCCACACGTAAAATTTTCTTTCTATATTTTTTGGGCATTTTATCATTTGTACTACTACTATTATTAACCATACTCTTGGCACTCACTTTGCTATACAAATTTTAACACTTTTTTTCCTATAATTTCACTTAATTGTTTACTTTTGTGCTAAATGAAGGAAACCTATTTTCACATAAACTTCTCCATTTTTAATGTATTTACCTAATGTGAATGCGTGCTACAGAAGTCAAGATGATCAGCTGTTTCTATGTCAGCTAAACAGTGTTGCCAATTTTCAATTTAAAGTGTATTTAATAATTTTTGAAGAAATGTATTTATTTATTCTGAAAGTAGACGTTTATATCCTGCCAATGTTTTTGATTTTGACAAAAAAAAAAAAAAAGAAGAGAGAGTGTTTTCGAAATTCTGCGGGCCCCTAAAGTTTTCATTATCACTGTATATCTGGATTGTAGTATCCATGCGCTATAATAATCATCCTAGAAAAGAATATAATTTAGAACACATGGACGCCGGAGAGGTAACTGGGTTCGCGTTATTCCCCTTATGACTCGTCCAGTAGGGAAGAATAGCTCAAACCCAGCCTGTCCCAGCTTTGGTTCCGCGTTAGCCCACTTTGGACCCCTGTCCATATAAGGAAGAAAGTCTTCAAACAACCCGGCACGAAGACCGGCGCACCAAATACGTCAATTTTCAAGGGTCGATATCTCGGAACCTCGTCTTCCACAAGAGTTTTTACTCTGATATTTTCTCTAAATATATACAAAAACACAATTCATATCATTTCGAAAAATTGCTGTGAGAATTAACAAAATTTGTTCATGTTGAATTGGATACAAAATATTTCTCGTAGTAATAAGAACTTTGACAAAATGTTTCTATAAATAAAATGTTGACAAAATTTTCTATAGAAATAAAAATTTGACAAATATTCGCTATTATTATTGTTTGGCTCTGAATCGCAAAACGTGACTGGAAGGACTTCTTGAATATATATGGGAGGAAGCCCACGTGGTGCAATGTTCAAGCATGACGATCTGCATACACAGGGTCGTGGGTTAAAATCCAGTTTCGACCCAAAACACCAAAATATTTTTCAGTGTGATATTCCCCTCTCTCAGAAGCGGTAATCATTTCACGGCGTTTCAAAGCTTTTTACAAATGTCTCTCACCTTTCCGCATCAACCTCACTATAACACACGTAGGTCACATTCATTAGAGCTATAACACACAGAATCGTGGTAGGCACGTCAGGCTGATAATCAGAGAACGCTTCACCCACCTGTAAAATTGTATCACAAGCTGTATATTAATGCTCGTCATCAGATATTTATACGTCAAAATATATGACGAGACCAGTCGGGGCTTCAACTTGTTACATGCTCATCATGATCTATATACAGGAATAATGTATTTTAGGTGTCTCAGAAGGTAGGCACCCACGCCGCTCACTACGTCTCCACCCAATGTAATTCGCAGGAGAGAGCTCCTGGGCTGCTTCAACAAACTATTGGCTGCTCGCGAATAAGAATGCATTCCGTTGTTCATATCATCTACAACCACACTCTTCTTGCAGCGTTATCCCACTCACTTTAAACTACACTCATTATCAGATACCCATAATCAAACCCTCAACACCACAATTACCACGCGCACCTTAAAAAATCAATGATAACCTTAAAAATGTTCTCACTGTGCTTGGTGATCCTGTGTAATCATCGCCGAACACAAAACTGAGAGACAAGTAGAGAGACGCACTCTAGTGCAGGAGACATTTGTTCTAGAACCTAGGCCACGTTATGTTACACTAGAATTCGTTCACCAATACCATGCGATGTTCATAGATATTTAATCGGGCATTGTTGGAGAGCGTGTCGTTCCCCTTGGACTGCTCATTCTCTACAGCAATATCCACTCTATCTTTTCTTCATACTCATTCGTCGGCCGTACCTCTACAGCAACTCGTAACCGTGACACTCGCGTGCCAACAATCGCTTGTTCTTACAGAGATACCGCTCACACGCCAACTGCTGACTAAAGGTGTGGTGTGGGTGCGTGAGCACAGAGCTTCGATGTAACTCGTAATTATTTCCACCATCTCGGACTTTATGTATTTCTGTACAGCCTGCTTCCAAAATAAACAGCATTTTCTATGACCGTATCTCTTCGTGATCAACTCGCGAAGGGACACCGAGCTTCTTCTCAATCCTTCCCTACTTTAAATACGACAGTCCCGACGAATCAGACCGTCGCTGTACAGTTACATATTCAGATCGCGCTCCTCGGCTAAGTAAGACCGACATCTCGAGATATTCATATAGCGTCCGACGCATCTAGAGGGTGCTACACATCAACCGCAACAACGAATATTATTATTGCAAACTTATACATATTTAACTCAATCGATTATTCATATCAACTTTGAATTGCTCCTTTCTCAGATAGACAAAAATTAGTTTTCATACGTAATCAACCAACACAAGTCGTGCTATTGCACCTCTTCAGGGTATCCGAGAAAATTATACCTTCGTGCCAAAGGAGAGTTATAGTATTAATCTACACCACCTCCACACAACACACGCTAAGTGCTGGAAGATGCTACAAACATTTCCTTCACAGCAGTCTAGTCGAATATTATAAATTTTAGATATTATTATATGTTGGTTCAATACTCCACCGGTCAATAAGGCTCTCAAATTATCATATATTTCATTACTTTTCCGCATGGCAGCGCCGTCGGCGAGAATGAAAGCTCTCTGGTCACGTACACACGGAAATTAATACGGTTAGTCACACTTACACCAGGATATAAATTGGTTTGCTGACGGCACAGTAGGTTCAGTCTGGCTGCATTAGAGCACGACTAGTGATTATTTTTGTTTCTCATTTACGGTGCCCACAGCGCGAGTTTCACCATATGGTGCACGCCCTAATCACCCTCTCTCTTTCAGGTAAAACGATATTTAACGCTAATCCCTAAAATATCATGTAGAGAGGAAGTGACTTAACCATTTTGAAAAGAACAGGACCGCTATCCATTAGACAACCATCTTCGCACTCTCAAGCAATCAAAGATCAAAGGCAAAGGATCACGCATTTCTCATTCGAAACATCTTCGCTGGGAGGTGCATAAAAACCCGCTTAATGTTTCTGATAGTGGTATCAACTGGCTATATACTTATAACAACTACTTTCAAATGTCTTAAATCAACACTTAATAAACGGCCTAACCACCAATCTGTGTTACTTCGACACACACAACTTGTCCTGTTTTACAACTCATCCGTTAAAATCACTCTTTCCCTCTGGATTGGTTTCGACAAGGCGCCTTTCCATCTGCGCCGCTCGCTTCTCACAATTATAAAAACGGCACATAATAATTCGAATCTCCAGATACCTGCGTTCTCCCTGTAGTAACTTTGCTCGATAAACCTTCCTCAATAGTCACCGGCGATGTTTTCGACCAGTTTTGGCATGTCGTATACCGATTGTTTCTTCGACAGTGGTGGGGGATGTCTCCAGAAGACATCATAACTCTCCAACAAAATGTTGTCAACCCGAAGCGCTTACAGACTGTATGCGAATTCCCGTGTTTCTCTTCTGACTTCAAGACATAAGAAATGGTTCGTTATAACTCGCTCTGACAATACAACTAATTTGTACCATTTTGTTATTCCCGTGCTTTTTTGATGGAATCTAGACAATGTTGACTCTATCACTTTGACAATAATAATCTTACCATTCTTTTATGATTTGTACACTGCTACTCTCAACTTGTCTTGGGCTCTTGAAATTAAATCTTTTCAAAAAATCTTCGCATACTTCTCTTTCTCCTAGAATCGACACTTAATGCTTTTCGCAAAATTTAAATAAATTGTACATCCTCGTCACCACATCATCTATTGTTTAATATGTTTTTCGAACCTATTAAAACACCAAACAGTTCAAACATTTACGACTTAAAAAAATATAAAAAAACGACAAACAATATGACTCAAATTAACTTCTGTGCAGCTTCAAAGCTCAAAGCATCTCTTCTTGGACGAATTGTTTGGAAGTTTTTAAGAGAGTCATCCGAGAGCTCTCATTATACATTAGCCAACCTCCAAATTTTTTGCCTGCATATTCAGGTCTGTGCTCGCGGTACTTTCCAAATAAAAAAACTCAATCCAGGTAAAACTAGCAAGAGAGTAAGAGTGTATTTTACACTCTTTGCTTAAAGTTAGCATGAAAAGCTACACGTAACGGTATGCCAGTACCCTATTTGGCACCATTGAGAGAATTTCAGCTGCTAAACATTGAATAAACAAAAACCGAATCCCTGTGAAAAAAAAAAACAAAAAAAAAAAAAAAATTAATAAATTAAACTTCCAGCATCGCTAGTCGACATCGCTACACTTGTATTGGTACTCCTGTTTGTTATCAATAACCAGGACCTTCGGCAACGTAACTCTCGCATGTGTTGCAAATTTTACTCACCTGGGGAAAAAAAAAGTCTCTAGCCAAAACTTGCAATTTCTCTATCATCATCAACTGTTCAAAGTGTCAGTCTCTCAGTACGGCTCTCTCTCGTTGTGGAGCTTTGGCTGTAAACGACACGACTTCCAGTAGAAAATTTCTAATATTA
>PGFW01000757.1:0-13137 GCA_003123925.1 Haematobia irritans
CCGCCAGCGCCAGAAGAAGAGGGATTGCTGCGTACGCATAAAGACTGGAATAGTCGCTAAGTTGAGTTTAAAAAGTGAACGGGCTTGTAGACTATACGAGTAGACCTATACCGTAAGGCTATCGGTCTACCATTTGTTTCGATGCAAATGGATAACGAAAATACAAAATGACGTTTTTCACTACCGCAATAAGCGAAAGATATCTTCACCTTGTTTTTTTGTTATAGTTTATTCATCATAAAAAAGATATAAAGTTGTGTATGGGTTAATCAGGTTCAAAGTGGCAAAAAGGCAAATAATTAACCATCCGGGAAGCTTGGATCACCGCCCATTGAGTAAATTCATTGCCTAAAACAGAAGTTCAATAAAAGGATAAAAAAATTTTCCCAAATATATTGTTTCAAAATATATGCAAAGAGTATCGAGTTTAAAAAACGTACGTAAAGTCACGATAACTTATTGTAGAAATCCAGAACTCTAGAGTAAATTCTATAGGAATTTGCTGGCAAGACAAACTCACGGAAGGACACCAAGAATGAAAAACAACAACTCATATTCGTCTACTTGTATTCGTAAGGTTTGAAGTTCTACCAAGGCCAAAACAGAAAAAAAGAACCAATATGATCTGCCATTTTAAAAGTGAAAAAAGTAAAGTGCCAAGAAATAAGTGGATTTTGTTCAAGAGAATACGCGTAAGTACATCAACTAGTTAAAGTTCCATTCCATATGAAATCCAAAACAATAATGCTTAAGAAAAAACAACAAACAACTTGAACTGAAAAAGCTACAGCTATAAAGATATGTTTTGAGATTGAATACAAATCTCATGAAACTATATTATTCTTAAGAGTGAAATGTAAGTACGAAACATAGAAACTTACTTTACGACTTAGTTAGGTTAAGGTTGGCTGTGGCCGATCGTTATCAGGCTCACTTAGATCTATCAGGCTCCATTGGTGATACCGTACATTGGTGAACTTCTCTCCATTATCACGAGTGCTTCGCCGCGATAGTCACACTGTGTAGGATCTCATAAGACAGAAGGGAGCCTCCTTTTATAGCGAGTCCGAACGGCGTTTCCACATATGTTGTAAAGCCACGTTAGAGAAAGTCTGTGAAACTCTGCAGAAATGTCAGTCCACATTATCTTGTAGGTGGGATAATCCATGGCGCTGAAAATAACTGTTTTGTGTTCGTCGAAGCACGAATCGAAACCAAACGATGGTGTAATACGGGGGGAGAAAGCGGGCAGCTATACCGGCATGGTTCGAACCATGGTGGCGTCCAACTTAAGGCTATTCCCCGAATTTCTATAGGCAAAGAATCTTGAATCGCGAAATACATGCCGTCCACGTTTAAGGGAACGTCGTGTAATAAACAGGCCGCGGGTCCTAATTCTAGGACAAGCCTTGTCATTGTGAAAAAAATATCTTAAAACTAACCAGAAAAAGCAGAATTTTTGAACTTGTACATGGCCATGCGTTTATACTCCTTGAAGCCCCATTGTTGTCAATAAAGCTGGGGGTCCGTTGCCTGACCTAGGTTTTATTTTCTTTCAGGAAAATTTTCTAGCAATAATTTTATGTTCTTGTGGTAAATTTTTTATAAAAAATTGTTGTATTTCTAAAGGAAAAGTGTTTGTCAAGACATATTTTATTTCTACAGAAATATTCGGCCAACAATTTATGGTGTTAAATTATAAATTTTTGTCCACAATGAGTAATTTAGATAATGCGAATATTTGTCGTCGAAAATTTTATTTCTATAGTAAAATTTTGTAATATAAAGATTTAATTCTAATTTAGTGTAAAGGATTTTGTGTTATTAAGAAATTTGGTACTTTTTATAGTAAATTTGGTCAATAGGAGTGTTTCAGTTCTTAAATGTGAGAATCATTATGTTGGCAAAGGTTTATTAATTTAGCCGATAGGAAAGCTCGTTGTGTTCCAAAATGGATTCTATAGAGTAATTTTCTAGGGCTTATATTTCTATAGAAAATTTTGAAACATAGTCTTTATTTCTATCAAGAATGTTGTCAAAATTTCATTTTCCTATATTGAAATATGTAAAATGAAAGATTTTCTAGTTCTAATAGTGTGCAAAGACAATCTGTCAAGAATTGCTTTATTTCTAACAGCGCATTGTTGTCAAACATTTCTTATCTATAGAAAATTGATCAAATAGTTATGTTTATTTTCTAATCAGGATATTAGATTTTGGTAGAATTGTTATGTTCTGATAGAAAATTTTTTGAAAAATTTATGTTATCTATTAAGAAATTTTGATTCAAAAATTGTATTCTACTATAGTACGAAAAGTTTTTAGAAAATGTTTTTATTCCTGTAGAGAGAGAGCGGCTGTCAAAAAAATTTTATTTCTATATGGAATAAATTTGCGCTCAAAGTTTTATTTCTTATATGATTGGTGCTGTTTTTGTAATTGATTTCTAAAATAGGATTAATATTTGCCGGAAATTTTATTTCTATAATAATTTCGTGCAAATTTATAGAAATTTTTTTTTCTTTTTCAAAATTTAGTTTACGTATTGAGATAAATTGTTGTCCAACAATTCGCATTCAAAAGTTTTTGTTCGTGTAGAATAAATTTGTTGTTAAACCCATATGTGATATTACTTATAGACATAATTTTGTCAAAATTGTTCATTGTCTAGTACGATAAGTTGTGTGTCAAATATTGGTATTTTTAGAGAAAATGTCAAACATTTTATTTCTATAGTAAATTTTTGTTTTTTTTTTAAAATTTTTTTATCTTTCTATACGGAAAGTGTTTGTCGTAAATGAATATTTCTATAGAAATTTGGAAAAGGATTGTATATTCTATAATATTAATTTTGTTAAAAATTATGTAATTTGTAATATGAAATTTATGGGGTTCAAGCATTTTATTTCTAAATGGAAAATTTTTGGTCAAAATTTTATTTCCTATAGGTAAAAATTTTGTTCAAAATACTTATTTCTATATGAAAATTTTTTGTCAGGACATTATTATTTTCCGATATGAGCAAATTTTCGGTAAATTTTTATTTCTATAGTGAAAAATTTCTGGTCAAATTGTTTTCTAAGAAAAAATATTGTCAAAAAAATTTATTTCTATAGAAATTATTTATCGAAAAATTGTTATTTCTATAGGAAAAGACTTTTCAAGAATTTTTATTTCTATAGAAATGTTTATTTTGCTATAGGAGACTTTTCCTCAAAAAATTTTTCTATGTGCGTTTGAAATGTGTTTTTAGTTTGAGTATTTGAGTATGATTTCTGTAGAAAATTTTGGCAACAGTTATTTCTAGTAGATAATTTTGTCGTACAATTTTGTTTCTAATAGAAGTGTTTTGATCTAACATTTTATTTCGATAGCAAAAATGTTTCTGGAAAGATATTTATTCTCTATTATTGAAAATTATTGTCAAAAATTTGTGATTTGTGTAGGAAATTTTATCTAAAATTTATATTGTCGTATAGATGAACTTTTGTCGAAAAGTTTTATTTCTATAGAAATTTTTATTTCTATAGGAGATTTCTCGAAAGGTGTATGTAGTGTGTTTAAGATTGTGGTCAGGTTATTGAGCTATGTGGTGGACTCATGGCCTTTGCGCTGGTCGTATTCGATCGGCTCCACATCACGATAGCTTCTCGTAAGCTAGAGCTGTAAGAGATGCAACAGACATTTAAGTAAACATCTTTTTTTAGTAAAATTTTGTAACTACATTTTTTTTAGAATTATTAGTTACCGTCTGGCGTCGAGTGGTTCCCGAAATGGCATCTCTTGATTTTCTATTGTTCATATATCGTGGTAAATTGTAACATGTTTCATCTGTCCGGATGGCATTGCGGATAAAACCGATGTTGGTATGACACTTAATCTCCATTATAAGTTGATCAGTGCCCGCCAATATATTTAGTTTGTCATGTGTGTTTTTCTCGTCAAGTGAATAGATTAATCATTAAAATTGTTTGTTTGTCATTTGTTTTTGTTTTTGTTTATCGATAATATTGTTTTTTTTTTTATTATTGTTCTTTTTGTTAAACGACTGACTTGTCTTTGCCTATTTCGTATTTCTGGTTTTCATCTTTTGGTTTCTTCCACTTAAATCCACGTCCATAATTAATGATGGTTAATGGCTAATTGAATGCGATATTAAGATGTACGAAATTCGTTAAAAAGAAAACACACGACCATACACTGCAAGGACACAAAAATATCTTGTATTTGTTTTGCGGTTTTGAGATCTAAATAGCGTAAAGAATATTTCTCACAGCTACTTGGTAGTCTTCAATTAAACAAAAAATAAAGCTGACTGGATTGTGAAAGACCTAAAAAGTAATCAAACTTGAATTCAAGAACTAAATCTTCAAGAAATTCATAGAAAAAAAACACTGGGATTGGCCTTTAAAGTTGTATTAGCTGGCCAAGTTTGAATTATCACGAGATATCGGACTGAGTAATCAAAAATAATCGTTTCCCCGAGCCTTTGAATACTGCATTTTCATAGTTGAATTAATAGTTTAAAAAAATCGAAAATATCGTACGCAAAAAATCGGGTATTTCAAAGGACAAGTTTACTTAAGATTCAAAAAAAAAAAAAAAAAAAGTATAATTAAAACAACTTTCTGACGAATTATCTATTCACACAAAAATTTTTTCTGGATTCATGCACGAAATTAATTGATCCAATTAATTTTTAATTGAAATTCCTCAATCATCAGAAATGAAGTGATTCAATTTAAAAAATTAAAATTGAAGTCCAATCTAAAAAGTTAATTGATCAAGTTAAGAAATATTAAATTGATACTGTTATTTTGGTTATTGCGATTTTGTGTTTGTCAATTATCGAACAAATTTGTCGAATCAATTAAATTTTTTAAGTTGGCAAGTTATATTTTTTAAAACTCAAATTAAAATTTTTAATTGTGTGTAGCTGGCTTTAAATATAGACTCCCATAAAGTCCTCAGAATTTAATTACAAAGAATTAAGGCAAATATTTCTGATCATTTATCTTAAATAAAAATTTGAAAATTTGGTCAATCAACCATTGCGTGTAAATCGGTTGTCCTATAAATTTTGTAGTTTTGACATAATCCTTGCATATTATTAATAATAACATTTTTTTCCGAGAAGCAAATGTGGGCTAGCTAGGAACGTGCATCATTAGTGGGGCTGAGGTAAATAATTTGACTCCTTTCCTATTAAAAACATTCAGTTTAAATTTTTAGGTTCGTCAAAACTCATTCACTCTATAATCACCCATTATTCTTTATTCCCGGCTCGGTCCTTACAATAACATATTTAAGGTGTCGCATTGTCTTTTCCACTATACAAGAAACTACGATGTCCTGGAAAGAGACAAGTAAACAAAACAAAACAGCCTATGGACGGACAATGATAACCTTCGCAAGCATTGACGTTGCTCAAGTCCATATAAAGGTAAAAGTTAACATTTATACGTAACTTAAATGACACCAGATATTATTTGTAATGCAAAAAAACATCTCAACTATTATTAAGCCTAAACCAACGATCGCAAAAAAAATTGAGAAGAGAAGGCTTAACTATACAGAAGGTCACTAAAAAATTAAATTGTTGTTTTTTGTGTTTCTTTCGTAAAAAAAAACACAAAGAAAGTAAAGATAAACGAGAAAATACAGAAGAGAAAAAGAATTCGGTGGTTTTTTTAATGAAAGCAAACAAGCACTTCGCTTGAATGACAGCGTGCGATACAAGCCAGAGAAAAAACATGTAAACCACAAACCCAAACCGAGTACAAATTTCGAAAAGCGAATTTAACAAGAAAGAAAACTGGCATATTTTTTATGGCTAATAGAGAAAAATGTCTTTATTTTTGAACAAACATCAGAGAAGTAAATGTAAGTCTTTTATTTTATGTAGTTAAAATCGCTTCTAAAAAAGCCATGGAAGGAGAATCCTATAATCTACAAAAACATAAGAAATAGCTAAAGTCTGAGATGAGCCGACTTTGGAAAAAAATCAAGCGTTAAACGCTAAAGAGCTCGTCCCTAAGGCAAGCCCCGTTTTTTAGTTCTATAGAATATATATAGTACCCAAAACCCGCATATATCAGAAAATAATGAAAAACAGTTAAAATTTAATTGAGTTTTTCAAATCGATCATGCCAAGTTAGAATTTTTTAATTGAATCCAATTAAAAAACATAGTAATGGAAAGTCTAAGATAAGTCGGTGCGGGGCGACCTATATATTGAGCCTGCAGGCCACTTTTGTAGACTTAAATTTTCGAATAGGTCACCCATAATCAGCATCCGTCAAATAGTGTTGGGGTGCTAATAAGGTATCGTAAAGGTTTGCTTCACAAATTCACTCATTTGGAACAGAATTTTGAATGAGCTTCTACAATGCTAATTAGACTCAAAATTTTAAGTCGGCTGAGTGCACTAGGGTGAACAGCAATGTTAGATAAAAAACTATGGCAAACACATTTAACTCTTGAAGCAAATTGTTTATAGGAACTTCCGCAAAAAGTTATTTTATTGAATTTTTATCGCTTCGATGTATATAATTATTAGAATTTAGGAAAGTAGAGTCATTGTTTACAATTTTGGACCTAAGCAGTGGCCGATTTTACAATGGCAAATTTGGTTTTTTGACCCACTTTTGAGTCGAAAATACTAAAAAACAATATATGGGAAGCTATATTCGTAAATCTGAACCGAATTTCCAAACCAAGATTTGGCACGCATAGTTTACAATGCTAATACTATCTCCCTTGTGCAATATTTCAACTAAATCGGAGTTAAACAATTGGCCTCTGTTGGTCATATGAGTGGTAAATGGGCGAAAGCTAATATGTGGGCAAGATATATCTCAAATTCTAACCGATTCAACCAATGACATTGTGGCACGATCACGTTCAGATTCTCTAATCTACCCTCCCTGGCGCAAAGTTTCAAGCTAATCGGAGCAAAAAAGATTGGCCTCTGTGGTCATAATAGTGGTAAATCGTGGCGAAATAGCTATATAGTGGGAGGATAATATCCAATCTGAACCGATTTCCAACCAAAATTTGGCACGCATAGTTACAGGATGCTAATCCTACTCCACTCGTGCCAAAATTACAGACTAAATCGGAGTTAAAATTTGGCCTATGTGGGCATAAATGAGTGTAAATCGTGCGCGAAAAAGCTATATATGGGATAGCTATTATCCTAAATCTGAACGCGATATTGTGCTGATATTTTGCAAGTTTTTCGAGACTCTCTATAAAATATTTCGATGTAACGGAATTTGAGCGAAGATGCGGTGATAATACCGACGCCAATTAATGAACTAAGATCGGTGAAATAATAATAAGCATGGCAAACTATACTCTAAATTCTGAACCCGATTTTTTCCAAAATCAATAGGGATTGCGTCTTTGAGCGGAAACAGGACTCCTATAGCAAATTTTAGAGGAACAATCTCGGACTAGAACTGCGAATTGAGCTGTACTTTTGCACACACAAAAATACATAAAACAGACACAGGACCAGTACGGACAGTACAGACCGACGACCTCATGCGGCTAGATCGGACTCAGAATTTAAATTCTAAGGCCGATCCGTATACTAAAAAAAGTGTGGTCTGTGATTACATCTCTCTTGCGTTAACATTTATCATAAGTGGCGACGAGAACTTAATTAATATCCCTGTACCACAGTAATTGTGGTGAAGGGTATAATTAATGGACATTTTTCCAACATCAAAATCAAATTCAATCTTTTTAATTCAAAATATTTTTTATGCGCAATTAACGGCTTGTGATAATTTGACTACTTACATTTCGTGATTGAAAAGAGTCATTTTCAATGATTTGAAGAAAAAATTTAATGTGGATGTAATTTAATTGCGTGAATTGAATCGAAAAAATTTTGTGCGTGTGTGCAATATTTTGTCAAAATTTTGCATTTCTATTCATCAAGCAGTGAATGGAATATGATCAACCTCAAACATCATTTCAAGCAGCTAAATGTTATTTTTTATGCTGACCATCTAAACAAAAAGTGTTTTGTGTGTTTTTTTTGTCCACTAAAAATGTGTAATTGTTCCTCGTCAAAATAGAACCTGTCTTGGGCCGAAAATCAGATTACATGCAAATTTCCGAACATATAACATGTGTTTGCAAACCGATTGTTTAGCATGGTCACCAACCCAAAAAATAGACATTTTGTCTTTAAAAACATGTTCTGAGGTGTTCAATTATTCCTCTCTGGGTTAAGGAAATTTTGGAAAAAATTTCATTGTCCTATACGAAACAGCATTCCCCATTCATTGCGGGACAATCCACTACTATTCTATATTTCAAAAAATCGGGCTAAAGGGTAACCTCCCCACCTTTCGCTCCTCCCGACCGACTGGATATCGAAATTCACGTACCGCTAATAATTCATATGTCACAAACTACTCAACATCACTCCAATCCTCTTACCAATCCAGTCCATCGAAGATACATGTACCCTGTATAAATTTAATCATCTTCTCCCAATTGTCAACAGTTAAGTCGAGAAGGTTAAGATTTTTTGCTCTATTTTTTGTGTAAAGGGACGTCATCTTTATCTGAAAATTCCAAAGAAAATCTGTAAGCTTCTTCCAAGTTATCATATGTGTGGGTGGCAAGAGAAGGTTCCCTTCCAAAATACCCAAAAATGCAGTACATGGCAATAGTGTTTTCATCAACGCGTTCCCTAGGCCTGTTGTATAATTGTTCAAATAAACTTGAGAATTTTATTTTTAACGTTTCTGAGAGGTAGGTGCCTCAATATGCGGAAAAAAATATAAATATAGCGTCATATTGTTAGACCGTCTCAGAAATTCTCAAAGCAAATTATAAGTCCCTCCGAATATCACAATCATCAAATATCGCAGAATTTTTGGTTTTTTGTTGTAAACAAAAAAGTCGTATATAAAGGGGTGGCCTCCAGCTGCCGCTGAGACCAAAATATCTGGAAAACTTTAAACACAACAAAAAAAGTTCATCTGAAAATTTTTTCCAAGTTGAAATTCTAATTGATTTTAAAAATCTATTCAATTAAAAATTTGAATTGAATCCAACAATTTTTTAATTGTAAAATACAAAAAGTCAATTCAACAAAAATAATATAATCAATAATTTTTTAAAATTGGATCTAATTAAGCTTTTTAAATTGACCTTCAATTATAATTTTTGTTAATGTGATACTATCATTTCTGTGATTGAGAACATGTTTCAATTAAAAAATTTTTTTAAATGTTGGAATTCATACTTAATTCCGTGATTGATTCAGAATTTTTTTGTTGTGAATGTAAGGGTGCTTTGGTCTAGACGTCACCTTCCTTTGGAAATTCATCCAAATTGATAACCTTGGGCCCAAATTTGAAAAAGTCTGGCAAGGGGGGTTATGTCCCTCGCCCCCACCAGAATTCAAAAAAATGTGTTCCCTTTTTTGTCACCACATTATTTACCTCTACATTCTCCAAACATTTTTCCATGTGAAAAACACAAAATATATTTTATGAACAAAAAACATCTGCGATGAATTCAACATTATAAATTTTTGATAATGTGCGCTTTCTGTTAAAAAAAGATTTCCGGCTTTTTCCCGTTTGAAACTTTTAATTCAACCCGTTAAACCTCACAGTAGCGCCGGAGATCTTTCAAACGATTAATGTGCGCAAACCGTGGAGAATCGATTAGTGCGCTTCAGAGATGGCGCTGTAATTACAAAAAAGATTCCCGCGTTTTCTGTTATCTTGAATTTCCTTTACTATAGAATCTAAACGGAGAACCGGAGAGCCTTTCCAACGAAATGAAAAAACAGTGGAGAAAATCGGTTCGTGCGTTCTGGAGTTATTGGCGTCAGAAGGAAAATCCCGACTTATTTTTTATATAATAGATTTTTTCAAAAATTCATTTTCTAATAAGGATCGTTGTTGTTTTAAATTTCATTTAATATTAAAAATTTTGATCAAAATGGTCAATTCTATACAGGAAAATTTTGGGAAATTTCATTTCTATATGGAAATTTTGTGTCCAAAATTTCATTTCTATAAGAAAATTTTGATCAAAAGTTTCATTTCTATAGAATTTGTCAAAAAGTCATTTCTATAAGGAGAATTTGTGTCAAAAAAATTCATTTCTAAGGAAATTTGTCAAAAATTTCAAATTTCTATATCGGGAAATTTGTCAAAATTTAATTTCTTAGGACATTTTGTCAAAATTTCATTTCTCTATAGGAAATTTTGTGAAAATTTCATTTCTATAAAAATTTTGTGGAACATTTCATTTCTATAGAGAAATTTTTGGTCAAAATTTTCATATCTATAGAGGGGAATATTTGTTTGGTCAAAATTTATTTCTTAGAAATCTTTCAAAAATTGTCATTTTCTCTAGGGAATTGGTCAAAATTTCAATTTCTATAAAAATTTGTCAAAATTTCAGTTTCTATAATGGAAATTTTGTCAACATTGTTTCATTTCTATAAGAAAAATTTGTCCAGAATCTTCATTTGTATACGAAAAATTTGTCAGAATTATCATGTTGATAGGAAATTTTTTCAAAATTTCATTTCAATGGGAAATTTTTTCAAAATTTCATTTCAATGGGAAATTTTGCCAAAATTTTATTACTATAGGAAATTTTTTCAAAATTTTATTCCTATAGGAAAGTTTTGTAAAATTTCATTTCTACAGGAAATTTTGTCAAAATTTCATTTAGTATAGGATTTTTTTCAAATTTCATTTATATAGGGATTTTTTTCAAAAAATTTAATTTCTATAGGAAATTTTTTGTCAAAATTTCATTTTGCTTATATGTGCAAATTTGTCAAAATTTCAAATTTCTGCAGGAAATTTTGTCAAAATTTCATTTCTATAGGAAAATTTGTCATAATTTCATTCTATGGGAAACTTTTTTCAAAAATATTTATTTCTATAGGAAATTTTGTCAAAATTTAATTTCTATAGGAAATTTTGTGAAAATTTCATTTCTATAGGAAATTTTGTCAAAATATTCTTTCTATAGGAAATTTTGTCAAATTTCATTTCTATAGCGAAATTTGTCAAAATTTAATTTCTATGGGAAATTTTGTCAAAATGTTATTTCTATAGGAAATTTTGTCAAATTTCATTTCTATAGGAAATTTTGTCAAAATTTAATTTCTATGGGAAATTTTGTCAAAATGGTATTTCTATAGGAAACTTTTTTCAAAATATTTTATTTCTAAGGAAATTTTGTCAAAATTTCATTTTTAAAGATAATTTCTCCAAATTCCATTTCTTATAAGAAATTTTTTGTCAAAATTATCATTTCTATACGGAAATTTTGGAAATTTCATTTCAGTAGGAATTTGTCAAAATTTCCAATTTTCAATAGGAAATTTGTCACAATTTCACTTTCTATTAGGAAACTTTGTACACATTTAATATTCTATAGGAAACTTTGCCAACATTTAATTTCTATAGGAAATTTTGTCAAAATTTCATTTCTATAGGAAATTTTGTCAAAATTTCATTTCTATAGGAAATTTTGTCAAAATTTCATTTCTATAGGAAATTTTGTGAAAATTTCATTCTATAGCATAGGAAATTTTGTGAAAATTTCATTATTTCTATATGGAAAATTTTGTCAAAATTTTATTCCTATAGGAAATTTGGTCAAAATTTCATTTCTATAGGAAATTTGGTCAAAATTTCATTTCTATAGAAAATTTTGTCAAAATTTTATTTCTATACGGAAATTTTGTCATAACTTCTCATTTCAATGGAAATTTTGTCAAAATTTCATTTTCTATAAGAATATTTGTCAAATTTCATTTTCTATAAGAAATTTGTCAAATTCATTTCTTTTAGGAAATTTTGTTAAAATGTCATTTCTATAGGAAATTTTGTCAAAATTTCATTTCTATAGGAAATTTTGTCAAAATTTCATTTCTACAGGAAAATTTTTAAAAATTTCATTTCAATGAAAAATTTTGTCAAAATTGTATTTCTATAGGATTTTTATTTTTTATTCTATAGGAATATTTAATCAAAATTTCATTTCTATAGGAAATTTTGTCAAAATTTCATTTCTATAGCATTTTTTTTAATTGACCTATAGGAAATTTTGTTAAAAGGACTGATTGGAAATTTTGTCAAAATTTCATTTCTGTAGGAAATTTTGGTCAAAATTTCATTTATATAGTTTTTTCAAAATTTCATTTCTTATAGGAAATTTTGTCCAAATTTCATTTCTATAGGAAATTTTGTCAAAATTCATTTCTATAGGAAATTTTCAAACATTTTCATTTCTATAGAAATCATAAATTGTTCTCTTTTTTCAAAAAATCAATCTATTTAATTTTTAGATTCTTGCTAGACTAGAAAAATTCCTCTGACGAATCAAAGTGGCAATTCCCCAAAATAAAACAATCAATTGACATGAAATTTGACGAGGTGTCATACATATATTTACTATACCCAATTTTGTTTTTGTCTTTTTACACCTAAAACCAATTTATATACAAATATTTCTCATGCTCATAGAAAAGTCAACGGTAATCATTAAGGTAAATCATGATGACACACTAAAACTAAAACCATTCAACTGACAAACATCTCGGAAGGGTTTAAGAACAGAGAGACCGTTTGTATATAAATGTCAACATAACTGCATCTGATGTGTGTGTGTGCATATAACGAAATACTCGAGGTTATTTCGTTATATGCAACACACACACAGACACATACTAGCTAGCAAATGTGTTTCTATATTCTCTTCTATGGATACCATTACGGCGACAAGTATGTAAGCGGAGACCCAAAAAAAAAGTTGATACGGTATATGGCAAGCATTTTTTTTTGTTTTGGTTTCTTGAATTTGCCTCTTCTGTTATTTCTTTCGTTCTGTTTATTTTTCGCTTCCAAAGCGTAGGTTGTGTTAACATGTTTGTATGTTTGAGTCTTACACCACAGCAGCCATGGAGCGAGTGCTAAACGAAACCCACTAATATTTCAAGTCACATTTGAGATTGGGGTAAAAATGGCAGAAAAAAACACACCATACAGCTGCCACATACAAGAGACAGACAAGCAGCAAAATAACAGCTGCTATTGAATTATACCACAAGAACCAGTCAAAGCTTAAGAGACT
>PGFW01000757.1:44371-54433 GCA_003123925.1 Haematobia irritans
ATAGATAGTATCAATTAAATATTAATTGAAAGTCAATGAAAAAATTAAATGATATTATTTGGCGATTGATTTTTGATTCGATTAAAAAAAATGTTGAATCAATTAAATTTTTAATTGAATATTTCATTAAAACAAATTGAGAAGTGATAATTTCAAATTCAATTTTTTATGGAATTTTATATTTCTTTGGACTTTTGATAAAAAATACTACGTTTTTTTCTGGAACACGATCTCGTGCATTCCCAGTATTTTACCATTTTTTCGCTCCAGCTTTCCCGGGAATAGTTTCACAATACTTGGATAAAATTTTACTACCAATATTAAAAAATCTAGTTTTTAGTTTACCATTAAATGGATTTAAACATAGTAGAGGAAAATAATTTAGTAATGGTTACCTTATCCGACTTAATAGTAATGGTTTCTAACCCAGACTTTTGTGTTCTCAGAATTTTTTGAAGAAAGGCCTCTCCTCCTGACTTATAACTGTGATTTGTATAAACCATAATTTATAAATATTGGGTCATTTGCATTTGAATTTTTTTAATATATTTTTGTTAATTATTTTATTTTTTTTTGTTCGCATACTTCAATGAGATGAACTAAAAATTAGAAAACATGTTTTAAATTCAAAATTCACACAAAATCACATTTTTCTAAAATGTGTAAACTTTAATTTTTTCAAAAATTTCTAATATGAAATTTTTTTTATTAAATTGTGTCTGTCTTGAACTTCATACAGAGCTAAACAATTTTTACTCTCAAGTTTTTTCTCCAAAAAAATTAAGTTGTCTTTCCGAATTTAAATAAAGATAAATCGATTTTAGAAAATATTGGTGACTTTTTCTGGCGGCATCGACGCCAATCGTCCGATTGTGTTCGCCGCCCGAGCCTCATTGTGTTTCTCCATCCACAAAAAATATAATCAAATGAGACAACAACAAGCAAAAAACCCGAAAGAGCAAGTGTTGCCAACTCCCCAAGGCAAAAAAGCAGCGCACCAAAAAATATAATTATATAAATTCTAACATACCACCTTCCACGACACAAAAAATTCGAAAATTAAAATGCTCTACTAAAAAAAAAAACTTCCGAAAAGATGTATTATAGAACTTTTGTGAATTGAATTTTTATGCAAGTTAAGGTGGGTAATTAAGATCGAGTTTAGCCTGGCTAAAAATAAGCATTTTTTGTTTGAGGCAATTACCTTTTCTTTATATAATTCATCCTTTAAGGAAACAAACTTGTGAAAGATTTGCTTTTGGCTATACCCCATCAAGGTATAATAAAATTTGCCAGCAAATTGATGCATATCATTTAATGCCTTTTTTACTGAGTATATGGTTTTCACTTAGGCGGCCAAACTCAAAACTAGTACTTGCACCAGTATGAAAACGCTATCTCTAGTATATCCTACTACCGTGATCAGTTTTAATGCTTTCGTCAAATTTCAATTTTGACAGTGATGTTTTTCCCAATTTCAAAAATATTAATATATGGAAGGAGTCTATTGCTTATTTTCAGTTTGTGAATTTACATAGCAGAACGTTTTTTTAATGACATCTTTACCGAGGAATCAACAAATTTCGGCACTCATACGTTCGACTTTCCTACAGAAATACCCTAAATAAGCAATATTATTAAAAATTGATCATACACTTCACATAACAATCAATTTTCTAGTATTGGCAAATAAATTTGAAGTTTCTTCAGCTCTTGAAAGTCTAATCAAAAAGTTTGTGTAAATCAATTACTTAAACATACTTGTTCAAGAAAAATAAAAAAAAGCACCAAAAAGCACTAATGAAAATGCCAGAAAGCACCAAAGTTTGTGTGCTCTTTTTGAAAAGGCACGCAAAAAAGAAAATTTGTTGCTTTTAGAAATTCAAAAAAGCACTAAATATTGGTGGTAAAAGCGACCAATGGCCAACACTGCCGAAAGAAGCAATTCTCGACCTCTCCAAAAAGTTTAAAGCACAGAACAACAACAAAAGAGAGCAACATGAACCCCTCTCTATGTACATTAAGCATATACATAGTAGGGGTTTCAGTACTATGGATATTCTTATGGGAATTTAACTGTTTTATGGACATTATGGGGAAATCGAATAGAAGCTCCTGTGAAGCGAAAGAAATACACATTTTTCGTCGGTGGAAACCGGCCTAAGAGTTCGATTATACAATAAAATATCAAACTAAAAAGTATGGACGATACCGCTATGAGACAATTTGCAGACTACGTCTTGAGATGTTTTAATAAAATTATTGTGAGAATTTTAGTATTAAATGAATCTCCGGGTAACGAGGATTATACAATTCTTTAATGGGGCTGGAAATGGGAACATTTTGAAGCTTTTTCAAAGCTTTTAAGAACATGGTATATTGGCGTTTTGAATTTGGAGGATACATTCCCAGTCGAGATGAGTCTTCTTAAGTGGGAGGCTTGCGGCGCTAACTCGCCGAATTGGGTGAGTAGTGCTCAGAGGGGTGGTGCGGGTGTGAGAGAGACGAGAAGAAGCTAGTAGTCGCCACCGGGAGGATGGAGGGGGGGGTGGGTGCAATCAATTAGGAGAAACTGACGTAAGAGGCGAAGTGGGGAAACGTTGAGGTTGGTGTGCTGTACGGGTTAGTACCAGAAGGGTTGAGCCAGGCAGGTTGGTAGAATTGCTATGCAAAAGTATGGGGGTAGGATGTGTTGTTACAGTTTTGGTAGATTGGCGATGTATGTTTATTCGGATGGTTATGTGTAGATTTTTTCAATTATTTCCTGCCCCAACTTAAAGAGGTACTCTCCACAAATATATTCCTAATAAAACATAAAAATTCTTAAAACAAAATTTTCTATAGAAATAAAATTTTGAACAAAAAGTTTTCTTATATCAGGGAATAAATTGTTGGACAGAAATTCTAGTAGGAGGAGAAGTAGAAATTTTGGACGAACAGTTGTTCTATAGAAATAATAAAAATTTCGTAAAAGAAAAAAAATTTGACGAAAAGTGGTTTCTAATTGAAATAAAATCTCAACAAAAATTTTCTTTAATGTATAAAAAAAAATTCTGGACACAGGGTGCGAAATGTTTTCCTATAGAAATAAAAATTTTGCAAAAAAAGGGGTTGCTACTACGAAATAGGACGAGAAGTGTTCAGAAAAGAATGTGATGGGTCTAGGGTGAGGAAATAAAATTTTCTATGAAAACCAGAAAATTTTGGAGGAAAATGTATATTGCCTAGTTGGAATAAAAATTTGAGCGAAACATGATTCAATAAAGAAATAAAATTTGACAAAAATGTTTAAAAAAAATTGCTATAGAAATAGGAATTTTTTGACAAAACTTTCTATGAGAAAATAAAATTTTGGAACGAGGGAATTTTCTAAATAAATAAATGAAATTTGGCAAAATTTCCCCCGTATAGCAAGTAAAATTTAGAAAAAAAATTTCTTATAGAACTAAAATTTGACAAAATTGTCAATAAAAAGTAATAATTTTCAAAATAATTTTCTATAGAAATAGAAATTTTAATACAAAATTTTCTATAGAGAAATCAAAATTTGACAAATTTTTCTATAAAAAGATATTTGCAAAAAATTCCCTATAGCAATTAATTTTGAAAGAAATTCTATAGAAATAAAATTTTGACATAAATTTTTCTATAAAAATGAAATTTTCAAGGATCTATAAGAATAAAGTTTTGACAAAAAAGGTGGGTGTAAGAAAAAAATTTTGACAAATTTTCTATAAAAATGAAATTGGCAAAATTTCCCTAAATAGGCAATAAAATTTAGAAAAAAATTCGTATATGAAGGAGAGGATTTGACAAAGCATTTGCAATAAAAGTAACGTTCTATATGAGAGAGGCTATAGAATAGGGGGGAGTGAAATGTTAGGGGAGTACAAGAAATTTTACTAATTATGGGAAAGGATGGGAGGAGGGTGCGAGGGCGAGAAAATTTATTTATCTGAGAGAGAGAATAACTGTGCGTGTGAGATGGAGGTTGTATCAAAAAGTTGTTCTGAGAGAGGAGAGCTTTCTAAGTAGGAAATAAAGATGTTGACGAAAATTTCTTATAGAAAAGGAAGTAGGAGTGGCCGAACATTTGCGCGTATACAATAGAGAGATTTGACAAAATTTTGCGAGTGGAGAGAGTGAGAGAATTTAGAAGAATTTTCTATATAGATGAAATTATGCAAATTCCTCTAGTGAGACAAAAAATCTCTGACAATATATTGTCCTTCGCGAGAGAGAAATTTTAACGAGAATTTCGTATAGAAATGAGAGAGTTTTGCCAACATTTTAGTGAGGGAAGAGAGGGAGGGGGGGTGAGGAGAGAGAGTGTGTGAGGCGAGACGATATCTGACGGTGAGGAGCGTGAGTGATTGAGAGAAAGGTTCTAGTAGAAGAGAGAGAAATTTTTGACAAATTTTCTATATAAATCGAAATTTTCAAAATTTCCTTATGGGCATAAAATTTGACAAAAATTTCTATAGAGAATAAACAATTTCCTAGACAAAATTTTCTATAGAAATGAAGATTTTGCCACATTTTTTAGAAATAAAAATTTTGGCAACATTTTCCTAAGAAATGAGAAATTTTGGCATAATTTTTTGTTGTGTTTGGTATAACTTTCTCCAAATTTGGGTAGATTTATTTCTGGCTCGAGTGGCAACACGTGGTTTAGTAGCGGCTTCAGGGAGCTACAACAAACTCCCGTTACGGTGAGCTCCCAGTCACCGGATGGCATTGCCAGACATGATCAACGCAGGCAGGCCCGTTTGCTTCACTGACCCAGAAGCGGCGGAGACTCGCAAGCGACACCCATCAAACTTTTTCTGTTGTCCATCATCATGAAGTTAGCGTCCATGCGGAAGCCCCTGATCCTAAACTCAGGGAAGTGGATGTGGAAGCATCTGAAGCAATGTAAAACAAGGCAAGACATGTTGATCTATCCAAAACTGTGGACCACAAATGTTGTAGGTTGAGCGTAATCGAATTCATTCTCCACCAGACAGAATCAAAGTTGGGTGCTTCACTAGTTTATGCGGCGCCATTTCGTATGTGAAAATTTAGAGATACAAAATTCAAGTCCCTGCTTAGTATATGGAAATCAGAAAGTTCTCCCAAGATGGGTAAATTATTCGACAATGTTCAGCCTCTATCCAGCGACTGTACAAATCATGGCAATCCCGGGTTCCGCAATATTGGTAACATCTGCCGACCGTGTTAAAAAACATCCACCCTTGCTGAAACTTAAAACTAGTATGTCAGCTACGAGAAAAGGACATCTGCAATGAGACGCCGCCCCTCCAAATCCTCAGCAAAATTAGTTTACGTAGTACAGAAAGAAACCTGTTCACTACTTGTAAAGGCAATTGAGAAAAAGTTAGGGCAGAGAAACCACTAGAAGACCTGTCAGAATGTGGCTGCCTAGAACTGCGGGAGTTTGTGTCTTTCGCATAACTGAGATCATTTTAGGTGGAGATCATATCATGGGCCCGAGTGCAGTAGAGCCACTATAATAAGCTGTCAAATAGTTAACCTTCCTGGGTTTATGCTCAGTAATTCATCCAAGAACTCCATCTAGGGGAAGTGAAAGGTTTGAGAGCTACATGTACTATAACGGCGAGATCCTCAATTACAAACGTATCCTATAGAGGTACGGAGCAAGGCTCAACAAGAAGCAGGTCAGAATAAGACTCATGAGGAGGAACGTTGTAATGAAGGCGGTGATGAGATAAGTAAGAAGAGATTAAACCTATTCCCGAGTCCAATGCAACGCTCAAGCACCAGAGGAAAAGGGTTGCCGCTCACCGAAGGCTAGGGTATTTTTGATCAGCTAAGATCAGGTGAGTGTAGCCGCCTCGTCAAGTTTCGCAATTGATTCTTCCAAATAATTGTCTAGCCAGCGTAGATGAACGTGTGTCTCATGATCTGTAAATCTAGAGTCACAATGACGCAGCTTGCTCAAGCTGGCCTAGTTGGCTCAACACCAGATCACTCTGGACACGAGCTAAGGGAAATCAGGGAGCTCATGTCGGCAGGAATCTGAAACTTTCTTCTACTAAATCGACTTTGTGCATATCAACATCCGTGGCCAGACTATCCCCACATGCAAAACCCCATGGCTCTTGGTGTGACATTTAATAGCCTGTTCCTCTTTGGAAAGCATGCGGAAATGGTAGCCTAAGACGTTGGGAGTAGAAAAAAGATCCTAAAGGCTTTGACTGGTAACACCCGACGGAAAGATAAAGAGACGATACAAAGGACCTATGAGTCTATTGGTCGTCCCCTTATCGACTATGTTGCCCCCGTTTGGATTCCCAATACCCAATGGAGAAATCTTCGGTGCAAAATACTTCGTTGCGGATTGCCACTGTTTGTCACTTCAAAATTAAGACTTTGGGAGTAGAAAAAAGATCCTAAAGGCTTTGACTGGCAGCACCTGACGGAAAGATATAGAGACAATACAAAGGACCTATCAGTCTCTTGGTCGTCCCCTTATCGACTATGCTGCCCCCGTTTGGATTCCCAATACCCAATAGAGAAATCTTCGGTGCAATATACTTAGTTGGTTGTCACTTCAAAACACCATAACAGCATCTACAGCATGAGTCCAAAATGCTATCGGTGAGGCAACACTGCACTCTCCTCACCCACCAGAACGCGATAAAGTGCAGAGGGGCAAGCCCATTCGTTGCGATTTTAAGAAAGATATTCAGCTAATAAACCATTTGATCGGCGATAAAAGTCATGAGGAAATAAAGACGGCTTTGTGGGCGGTACACACAGCAGCGGTTCAGAAGATAATATATTGCTAGCCAGCACAGGGGCGTTGTACTGTGGGGGGCAGAACCACCACCTTTAGGACGACCGAGAAGACGGCTGCATACAGAGACTAGGTCGTTCTATCGCAGCTAAAGATCAGGTATCCTAGATCTTGAACCACTTATCTCACCCTGTTACCCGGTAACTTCAGATATTTTCCACGAATTGTGGACAAGCGGCTGCATCACTCTGGACTCGATCCAGATAGAGGTCCAGCTCGAACGGGATTTTAAGAAACATAAAATGTGTAACTAAATAATATGTTTTTGTTTTGTCTTTAAATTCTTTCTATTGTTATGCATACGTAAATCCGAGAGGCTATAACAACAACATGCTATTGTCCGAGGTTCTCTGGTTACCCCCCTTTGGAACCCAGAAACTTACGATGAGGTTCTACCTCCTGTAACATGTAAAAAACAAGTAAGGAAAGTCCTAAAGTCGTGGGCCGATATATTTATATTAGAAGTTAGGAAAATTTAGAGTCATTTTACAACTTTTGGACTAAGTATGACGATTTCAGTCTGAGCTCATCCCAGTAGAGGGCAGCTCGAACGGGATTTAGAAACATAAATGTGTAATCCTAAATAATATGTTTTGTTTTGTCCTTTAATTCTTTCTATTTGTTATCATACGTAAATTCGCGAGGGGCTACAAAACAACACATGCTAATTTTCCGGGTCTCTGTTACCCCCTTTGGACCAGAAAACTTACGGATAGGTTCTACCTCCTGCCAACATGCTAAAAAACAAGTAAGGAAAGTCTAAGTCGGTGGCCTATGCGATTCAAGAAAATGTTTGAGTATTTAAGATCATTTTTTGCGAATCAAAACTTTATGGACTAGTATATAATTTTAAAGGAAAACTTCGAATTTATTTTGAATTTTTTCGCTCCGATATATATGTATAGAATTAGAACATATTAGGAGCTCATACTTCGACTAAAGTGCTGATTTAGCAGCAAAGGGATATTTGACCGCATTACAAAATATGGAGCTATATAAACTAAGCATTGTAACAACTGCACGCATAGCTACAATGTCTAATTCTACTCCTGTGTAAAAATTTCAACTAAAATCGGAAGTAATAAATTGCCTCCTACGGTCATATGAAGTGTAACGCGAAAGCTATATATTGGGAGATAATAATCTAAATCTGAACCGATTTCTCACCAAAATTTGCACGCAGTAGCTACAATGCCTAAATCTAGCCCCTTGCAAAATTTCAACTACAAAATGCGAAGTAAAAAATTTAGCCTCTGTGGTCATATGAGTGTGAACATCGGGCGAAAGCTAATATTGGAGCTATATCTAAAATCTGATACGATTTCATACCAATATTTGCACGGCATATAGCAATCTAATATCACTCCCTATGCAAAATTCTCAACTAAACCGGAGATAAAAATTGGCCTCTCGTGGAATGAGATGTAAATCGGGCGAAAGCTATGATATGGGAGATATATCTAAAATCTGAACCGATTAATTGGCAGGCAATATTCTAGCAATGGTTCTATTCAGTACTCCTGCAAAAAATATTGAAATAACGAGAAATAGAAATGTCGGTTGAGTATACATGCAATGTATACAGATCGGTGAACAAAGTATATACTGGCGAGCTATATCTAAATACTGAACCGATTTCACAAATTTGCCAAAGTTACAATTAATAACCGAATATAACGAGCAAATTGGCCTGAATGTAACCGACTATTTGACTAGAATTGACGTCTATATGCGTGTTCGAAGATCAATATTCGGATGAGCGATGAGAATCTTATACAAGCCATAACCAATTGTATTATTATGGCACTAATCGATCTAACGATTCCAACATGGCGTGACAACAGCTACATAGGCAATCGACAAAACTGCTTTGCACACAACAAAAATACACCAACAGACAGACGACGACGACGGAACATACGTTAATCGACTCAGAATTTAATCTCTAAGCCGATCCGAATACTAAAGGTTGTCTATGATTAACTCGCTTCTTGGCGTTACAATACAAATGCACAACTTATTATCCCGTACCACAGTAGTGGTGAGGGTATAATGAGAAGGGCCAATGAACTGCACCCATCGGGACCGTCGGAACCATACAATATTTTTCTTCACTGGGCTCCATCGGTTAAAAAATCCCTCCCTATCAATTTTTGTCTATGTCTGTATAATCTTCGAGACTTACATTATCTCAATAGAATGTAAACAAATACATGGTCCCTAAACAATCAATGCCTTAATTTGAAAAAACAAAAATAATAATAACGAAAAAAATACGCAAATTTATGAATATTTTCTCTAGCTCTTTTCTCTTCGACATTTGATCATTATTATTTTGCTGTGGATCAATGACTTCTAGCCCGTTTGCAGAAAGGTCTAATAGATGTATACTTTTTTTTTTTATTTTTTTTTTTTTTTTTTTTTTTTTTTTTTTTTTTTTTTTTTTTTTTTCCGAAATATACACCAATGAACAAACAAGCTCAGCAAAATATAAAGAACAGTAATTAAATGAAGTCGAAAAACGATGAACGATCCAACAACAGACGACAATACAATTTGTATGCATATAACTTCCACCATAATTGGTAAACAGATCAGACAATCAGATGGACCAATAGTCTAGCGGAACGTTTCAAGTTCTCTCGCTAAAGTCACCCAAAACCCGACGAATCATTTGAGGCTGTAACTAAAGTCACCAAGTAAATTAAAAACCCAAAATGAAACGAAGCCATTACATTCTCTGTAACAGAGTGAAAAACCTAGACAAAGCATCAAACTAAAAAATATTGCAATAACAGAGTAACAAAAAAAAAAAAAAAAAAAATAAGTCCACAGCTAACAATGCAGAAACGCTGTGCGATATTCCAAAAACAAAACAACAAGAAATAAGCCATAAAAATCTTAACAATACCCTCAGCTTTTGTAGATTACGTGAGCGAAAAAAGGTTAGAAAAGCATCAAACGGAATACAAAAAAAAAAACGAAGAAGAAACGATCTGAAAAGTAAAATAACAACCAATGTCTATGAGTGCGGTCGGTATATTTCTGCTGCTCCCATAGACAACAATCCAATGTGATGTATTATGCCTAGATTTCAATTAAAATACCATCAAGCGTAATAAACGAAATTATTTCTCTTCCTAGTAAATTTACAGACACAAATAAACCACTATGAATGCGAAAAAAGCTCTTTTTTTTAATAAGAATTAGCAAATTTGTAAACGCACAATTGCACCACGCCC
>PGFW01000761.1:0-17486 GCA_003123925.1 Haematobia irritans
ACCCCCCATCCTATGGTGGAGGGTATAATAATTTTGTGGACCAATCGGTCCGATCGGACCAAAATGGCAACTCTGATGGCTGCTAAAAACGGCGGTTCGGACTTTTCCCCTAGGCTGTATTTATTAAAAATTCCAAGTTAACTTTTCCGATTGCCTTGGAGTTTTCAGCGAAGGTAAAGGTGTTTCCCACCATAAATAATCGGTACATAATTTTTTACACTTGAATGAGAAGAGGTTTACTCCACGGCTGGTTTCTTCGATATATTTAAAATTTTTAGGGAATATATCTTAAATTTTTAGCAATAGATTTCAATACAAAATCACTTAAAATGTCCACCAAATTTTCAAGTGTGTTTCTCATATTTCGCAATGACTTTAAATGGGGACTAGTCCCAAAAAGGCATTTGAGAATTCTCCATTATTTACGCAGCTTACAAAAGATTTATGAAAACTGTTTCTGCGTTCATGTAACTTAAAAAAAATATTGCGTATTATGGTAAATACATTTAAGAGTCAAGTGGACCTCTAACGAGCACATTATGAATGTTAACAAATTGTTTTGTTTAATGGTTATTTATGTTCGTTTGGGGGTGTGTTTTTTCTCAATTTAAGAAATTCAAAGTGGTTTCCTTTTACCTTTGAGGGAGTTAATACTTTTGTTTGGTAATATACTATTAATCACCTTTGGCTCCCACTTGGCTGACCATAATTCATTACAATTGACTATATTGTGTATGGATGTGGTGGGAGAGAGGGGCGATTGTAACGGGGGGAATTGAGGAAAAAAAAAGAACTTAAATATATGACAGGTATATTTGAGTTGTATACCCCAAGGGTAAAATAAAGTTGAGAGTTAGCAGTTAAATCTCAGAGAATATTAGATGGGTAGGCGAAAGGAGAATCTTTGAATGAAATATGTACGAACAAGTGGCCAAAGAATTTTAAGAAACCTGACTGTCAATGTTATGAACCACATTATAACCATTTTTACTTGAAACTCCTTAACCTTTATGCTCCACATTAAATTATTTTTGATAATCTTTTACAAGGTTATACAAAACATTGACCTTGACAAATCACAAAACAAAAAAACAAAAAATAAAATCAACAAAGCCCCTAATTAAAATCATCTAATCGTATTGAGCTAATCAAAAGTTAATATAAATAAAATCAAATCTGAAAAAAAAATTAAATCAACAATCGATATAAGAAAATACGATACAAGATAAATAATTCAATGTAAAAATAATATTAACAACAGCGTAGTTATTGCCATCAAAGAATTATTGGAAGTACAAAAAATCCCCTCTTATAGAAGCCTAAGAAGCTGAAACTCATTCCATTAGTCTGGCTAATTTTTCTTCAATATTTACTTGTTATAGAATTTCAAAGTAAATAAAAACATTTTTGTATTGTGATTTTTCTATTCCTCTGTTTCATGGAAATATTTCAAGAGCTTGTAATCAGAGAAATCTTTAACGTCTCTTTGTAAGCTAACACATAAGACACTCACTCACTCACGATTCAATTAATATCAAGTCAATATTTATAGAATTCACAGGAATAATTACATACGAGATGATTTGATGCTTTGTCATTTAGAAGTAGATGATTTGTAGTGGTTTCATATGACTAAGAAATGTTTTGGTAAAGTATTGTCACTGTAAGTTATCTATCATATAGGTAAGGATTTAGATAAAGGTTTACGCCAAGATCTAAAAACAATTTACTGACAGGCCTAGTCAATCTCGGGAAGTTTATTGAGCTGGTAAAATTGAGGTTCTGCTTTCTTATATATAGAATCTCCAATTCACATGATGTTGTGTACTCAGAAAAAAAAAATGAACTTTATATGGCACTAAAGCCAATTCAATCTATATTTAATTCATGAATATTAAGTTTGAAGAAGTTCTTCCTTGACTTTTCAATTTTTTTTTGTTAGATGAACTAAAAAATTTATTGAGAAAATTTTCTATAAAAAAATGTTCTAAATTTTGATAAAATACTTATATTCTATAGAAATAAATTTTGAGAAAATTTTTGATAAAAATAAAATTATTGACAAAATATTCATAAATTTCAATAAATTCTTAGAAAAATTTGCAATTGCAAGAATAAGTAATGACAATTTTATAGAACATAAATTTTGAAAAATTATTAATATAGCAAATTTTCCTATAAAAATTAGTTTGCTATTAAGAAATAAAATTTTGACAAAATTATGCGATATAGAAATATAAATTTTCACGAAAAATTTTCTAATAGAAATAAAATTTTGAACAAAATTTTCTATAGAAATAAATTTTGACAAATTATGTCTTAATCGAAATAAAGTTTTGAGAAATTTTCTAAGAAAATGCCTTTTCATAAAAATATGAAATAATTTCCTCTAAATCAGAAATTAAAATACATTTCAAGAATATGAATTTCAACAAAATTTTCTAATAGATAAATTTTCACAACATTTTCGCATAGAAATACAATTATTGATCAAAAATTTCTATAGAAAAATTTTGACAAAATTCCACGAAATATTTTTATAGAAATAAATTTTGACCAAATTTTGCTATAGAAATAAATTTTCAGCAAAATTTGCTTATGGAAATAAAGAATTTAGCGAAATTTTTCTATGAAATATTTTTGTCAAGAATTTTCCTATCGAAATAAAATTTGAAAACATTTTTCTATAGAAATAAAATTTTGAGAAATTTCTTAGGGGGGGCGCCATGGGGTGCGAAATAAAAAGTTTTGATAAAATTTTCCATAAATAAAATTTTAACCAAAATTTTCATATAGAAATAATAGAAATAAGAATTTTTATGACAAAATTTCTACTCGAATAAAATTTTGACAAAATTTTCCATAAAAATAAATTTAACAAAAATTTTTCTAAAGAAATATTTTGACTAAAATTTTCTATCTGAAATAAAATTTGACAAATTTTCCTAAAATAAAATTGTTAACAAAATTTTCTAAAGAAATATTTTGACGAAAATTTTCTATAGAATAAGATTTTGGCAAAATTTTCAATAGAGAATAAATTTTAGACAAAATTTTCTATAGAAATAAATTGATGTTAACTAAAAATTTTTCTATAGAAATACAAATTTCGAAACAATTTCCTTATAGAAATAATATTTTGGACAAAATTTTCTATCGACTAAATTTTACAAATTTTCTATAGAACTAGAAATGTTTGAACAAAATTTTTATAGAAATAAAATCTTTTTTTTATGAGCAACCATTTTCTATAGATTATAAATTTTTACACCAAAATTTTTTATAGATTTTATAAAATTTTTGCAACAAAAATTTTTTATAGATATAAAAATGTGGTAAAATTTTATATATGATTAAATTTGACAAAATTTTTATAGAAATAAATTTTGACAAAAATTTTTTTATAGAACTAAGTTTTGAAAAATTCGCTAAAGAAATAAAATTCTTGACAAAAGTTTTTTATAGAAAATAAAATTTTCTATTTAAATAAATTTGGACAAAATTTTCCCTATAGAAATAAAAATTTTAACTAATTTTTGCTACAGAAATAAAATTTTGACAAAATTTCTAACAGAAATAAATTTTGACAAAATTTTCTATAGAAATAAAATTTTGATAAACATGATCTATAGAAATAAATTTTGACGAAAATTTCTATAAAAATATAAATTTTGGTAATTTTTTGAGAAAATTTTCTGATAAAAATAAAATTTGGAGAAATTTTCTAGTAGAACACTCAAACATTTTTGAGAAATTTTTCTAATAGAATAAAATTTAGAAGAAAATTTTCTATCGAAATAAAATTTTGGACAAATTTTCCATAAAGAATAAAATTAACGAAAATTTTTCTGAAGAAATAATGATTTTGAACCAAAATTTTCTATAGAAAAAAAAATATTTTGACAAAATTATCTATAGAAATAAAATTTTTGAAAAAATCTTTCTATAGAAGTATAAATTTTATTTGTTGGTTTTGACGATCTCAGCTTACAAACATGCGGTTAACTAAACTACAAGAGTAGTTAAGCCAAACAGAGGAAATAATGTTTGTCAAATCTTGCAGTCTACAGGGCTTTGCCGCAAATAAATTTTGACAAATTTTCTTTTCCTCTACGTCGTGTTGGTTTTAGCTACTCTTGTAGTGGTAGTCAACGCAATGCTTTTTTTACACCTTCTGTGCGTGATGAGGTCCGACTGCCTTTTGATTTTTATTTTCAGTACATAAGCTTTATCTTTTTATATGAATTTCAGCTTGATGGTTTATGACTTCTTGTACTGAAGTGTTTTAAGTTGAAAACTTTATTTTTTATGTGATTGATCATTAAATCGGTTTTATTAGGTATTTGAAAAAAGTTTGTGGATTTCTGCGTGATGAGGTCCAGATGGGACCTATTACTAATTACATTGTCTGGTTTTACAAGTTTTAAAAAGCAGTGTTAAAGATAATTGGCGAATTCTTCGTATTTGGAACAATTTAAGTAACATAACATCCATTTCAGAAAATACCGTTATTTTGGAAGAAATTTTGGTCATTTTTGAAGTTTCCATTGGTTTTCGTTGGCTTTGGTAAGTAGCATAATTTTATGTCTTTCCGTTGATATATCCAATTAGTGAGAGTAAAAAGTGCAAAAAAGTTTATTTGAACTTTCATGGAGAATCGTTTGTCGAAATAAGTTTTTTATATTTATGCTATACATTTTTCCAGACCTTATCGGCTCCTGGATTGTGGCAAAGATGTGCCTCAATTTGACGGCAGTTTGAAAACAACCACTGTGCACATAATACTTTGGCGCAAGCAAAACGAACGCCACTAAAAAAAATCGTATTGTTTTTCCTTCAAAAATAGTTTGTTTAGAAATTCAGATTTACAAAAAACAATATATTGTTGGGGCTTGGTAACGTATAAGCGATACTTATAGGTAACCACGCCTGCGTCAAACATCAGGCGTCTAGTATACTATAAAATTTTAAGCATTATCTGTATCCTATTAAAAATTAATATAAAACTCTATATTTTAGCAACCAAGATGTTTATATGTTTTTGCAAATAATGTGCATTATAGACAGCAGTTCCACCTTCAGTTAGAATGATGCGAAAAAATATCGTAAGGGATAAGCCTCTCTATCATAGCTTTTTTTATTGTAGGGTCCCACGGGACCTCACTCAAGCGCTGGGTATCCGCTTACCAGTGTTATCAATACACAAGGGTTAAGCTGAGATCAAACAACAAATATGATTGAAAGTACAAAGCAAACAATAACAAAACAAAACGAATGAAATAAAATTTTGACAAAATTTTCTATAGAAAATATAATTTTGAACAAAAATTTCTATAGATAAAATTTTTTGACTACAATTTTATATGGAAAATAAAATATTTGCAAAAATTTCTAATAGAAATAAATTTTGAACAAATTTTCCTATAGAACATAAAATTTTGACAAAGATTTTCCATAAAAAATAAAATTTTTTGACCAAATTCTTCTATAGAATATAAATTTTGACAAATTTCCTGTAAGAAATAAAATTTTTTCGTGTTTTTGGTTTTTTTTTATTGTAGGTTTGCCACTGTAAATCATATTTGTTGTTTTGATCCTCAGCTTTAAAACCATTGTGTTGACTAAAACATGCAAGAGGTAGGAATTAACCAACAGAGGAAAAGAATGTTTTGTCTAAATTTATTGGGCAAATCCCTATAAGACAAGAAGGTGGTTGGATGGACGCCGTTCGATCACCAATTCTCAGATAAATTCAGCGCAGTTCGGCCAAACGGCCAAAGGTTGACCGCAATTTTATTTGCGGCTTATGCCGAATAAATTCATACAAACATCTCTCTTTTCTTTGCCACCATCAAAATCATCGATTTGAGTGGCAGTTGGCTGGGTTTATTTTGAGCGTGCTTTTCCATTTTTCAAAATTATGCGATAGAATATAAATTTTGACAAAATTTGCTTAGAAATTAATATTTTGACAATAACTTTGTATACAAATAAAATTTTTACAAAATTTTTTATAAAAATAAAAATTTGACACATATTCTTATAAAAATAAAATTTTGAAAAAATTTTCTATAGAAATAAAATTTTGAAACAAATTTCTATGGGAGGCCACCATGGGCAAGGGGTTAAGCATGCCCCCCCCCTGGCAATACTCACGGTCGTGGGGTTTCAAAACATCCGTTTCGACAACAACCAAAAGTTTTTCAGCGGTGGATTTATCCCATAAAGAAAAATCCGGACATGAAATGTCTGGAATTTGCCCTTATCTTTAATGGTATCCTTCACACCACGAATCTGTCCACAACCTGTTTATCGATATGGTAAATTTTTATTCAAAAAATCATTGATTCTAATTAAAAATTTAATCTGCTTTTACGGATATCGTTCTTTAAGATGACAGTTTTGTTTTTCTTTCCCCCATTTGTTACAGGTTTTTTTATACAACTCCAACAAATCGCTTAGTTTGTATTTTCTTCATTTTTTCAAAGCTGAACTAAACCCCAACTTAAATGCAAATGTACCGGCAAACACACGTACATAATTGATGCCTCCAAAAGGATATTTTTTGGCCCAAGGTATTCAAATAATTTTTCACAGTCACTGAAGTTTGCTAGATATACACACATATAAATAGGTGTACACATGTGAAGAGATTATGTATAGTATATGTCGGAGAGTATTTCCCTTTTTGGTGGGATTCCAGTATGGATTTTAACTAAACCCGTACTCACAAAGGCACATTCAAAAACATTTATCTCTCACATAAGAATAACATCTCAGAGAGAATGTTTAGTCTAACATAGTCTAAGAAAAAGAAAACATTTAAATTAAATAACAATTAATTTAAATGCAAAAATATTAATTAAATTAACACTTAACTTAATATTTATGTTAAATTTTGAACTTTTATTAAATTAAAAACAAAAGTTATATTAAAACTGAAATTATTTTTAAATTAAACAAATTTTTAATAATATTAAAATTATAATCAATGTTGTAAAAAATTAAAAAAAATAATTATCAATTACAATAACGACAAAAATTAAAATATAATTCTACACAAAAAAGAAATGTTTCTGATTCAATCAAAAAATTAATCCAATTATTCTTTTCATTAAAATTTCTTCGGCACTCTCAATTAAAAATTTTGACAAAATTTTCTATAAAAACGAAATTTTGACAAAAGTTGCTATAAATCTAAAATATAGCAAATTTTTTTTACAAACCAAAATTTTAAAAAAATTCTGTATAAAAACAAAATTTTGACACAATTTTCTATAAAAATAAAAATTTGAAAAAAATTTTCTATAAAACAATCATTTGACAAAACTTTCTATAAAATCAAATTTTTAACAAAATTTCTATAAAACCAAAATTTTTCAAAATTATTTTTAAACATTTTGATAAAATTGTCTATAAAAATAATATTTTGGCAAATTTTTCTATAAAAAAAACACAAAATTTGGACAAAATTTTTTATAGAAATTTTGACAAGATTTTCTATAAAAGCAAAATAAAAATTTGACAAAATTTTCTATAAAACAAACATTTGACAAAACTTACTATAAAATCAAATTTTTAACGAAATTTCTATAAAACCAAAATTTTTCAAAATAATTTTTAAACAACATTTTGATAAAATTGTCTATAAAAATAATATTTTGGAAAATTTTTCTACAAAAAAAAAAAAAAACAAAAACCAGTTGGACAAAATTTCTTTTCCTCTGTTGGTTAAGCTACACTTGTAGTTTAGTCAATGCATGGTTTTAAGCTGGAATCAAAAACAACAACAATGATTAAAGAACAAAAACCAACAATAACAAAACAAAACGAATGAAAAAAGAGGAAGCACGCTCGAAATAAACCCAGCCAAGTGCACTCAAATCGATGATTGACGGTGACAAAGGAAAAGAGATATGTTTGTACGAATTTCTTTCGGCATAAGTCGGCTATCGTGGAAACCTTTTTTCGGAAGGTGCAAGTGTGGTTTACTTTTGGGTTTAGTGAACTGCTGAATTTATTCTGATAATTGGTTGAAAGTTTTGCTGCAAGTAGAGGATGCTGATGAGGAATGTGGTAGTTGCGAAACGTGCGTCCATCCAAAAATCTTGCAGTCTATAATAATTTGACAAACATTCTTTTCCTCTGTTGGTTAAGCTACACTTGTAGTTTAGTCAATGCATGGTTTTAAGCTGAATCAAATCAAAATTTTTTTTATAAAAATTTTGATCAATTTTTCTATAAAAACAAAATTTTGATCAAATTTTCTATAAAAATAAAATTTGGACAAAATTTTCTAAAAAAATAAAATTTTGACAAAATTCTCTATAACAACAAAATTTTGGCACAATTGTCTATCACAAACAAAATTCTCTACATAAATGAAATTTTAACAAAATTTTCTAAAGAAATAATTTTTTTATCACAAACAAAATTTTCTATATATATAAAAAAAAACAAAATTTTAAAATTTTTATAGAAATAAAATTATACCAAAAAATGTTCTATAGAAATAAAATTTTGACAACATTTACTATACAAAACGAAATTTTAGCAAAAGTTTCTATAAAAAACGAAGTTTTACCAAAATTTTCTATAAAAACAAAAAAACCGAAATTTTGAAAAATTTACTTTAAAAAATAGAACTTTTTACAAAATTTTCTAAAAAACAAAATTTCTATAAAAATTAAATTTTTACAAATTTTTTATTAACTAAAATATTGACAATACCTTCCATAAAACGAAATTTTGACAAAAATTTCTATAAAAATAAAATTTTGTCGATAAACACGAACTTTTGACAAAGTTCTCTATATAAACGAAATTTTGCTAAAATTTTATATAAAATTAAAATTTTCTATAAAAACAAAATTTTGACGATAAACACGAACTTTTGACAAAGTTCTCTATATAAACGAAATTTTGATAAAATTTTATATAAAATTAAAATTTTCTATAAAAACAAAATTTTGACGATAAACACGAATTTTTGACAAAATTTTCTATGAAAACAAAATTTTGACAAAATTTTCTATAAAAATTAAAATTGTGACAAAATTTTCTATAAAATCAACATTTTGACTAAATGAAAAAAAAATTTTCTAAAACGAAATTTTAACAAATTTTCTATATAAATCATTTTTTATCAAAATGTTGTCAAAATTTGACAAACATTTTTATAGAAATAAAATTATATCAAAAATTTTCTATAGAAATAAATTTTTGACAACATTTTTTTTAAAAACGAATTTTAACAACAATTTCTATTGAAAACGAATTTTTAAAATAAATTTTCTTTAAAAAAGAAATTTTTAAAAATTTCTTATAAAAGGGAAATTTTACATTTTTCTAAAAAACAAAAATTTCGATAAAAATTTAAATTTTTACAAATTTGTCTATAAAATTTCTATAAAATTAAAATTTTTACAAAATTTTCTATGAAATTGAAATTTTTACAAAATTTTCTATAAAAACAAAATTTTGACGATAAACATGAACTTTTGACAAAATTTTCTATAAAAACAAAAATTCTGACAAAATTTTCTATATAATTAAATTTTTGACAAAATATTGGTATATAAACGAATTTTGACAAAATTTTGCTATAAAAATAAATTTTTACTTCTATAAAACGAAATTTTGACAAAATTTTCTGTAAAAACAAAATTTTCACAACATTTTCTATAAAAATGAAATTTTTACAAAAAATTCTATAAAAATAAAATTTTGACGATAAACGTGAACTTTTGACAAAATTCTCTATATGAACGAAATTTTGACAAAATTTTCTGTAAAATTAAAATTTTTACAAAATTTTCTATGAAATTGAAATTTTTACAAAATTTTCTATAAAAACAAAGTTTTGACGATAAACATGAACTTTTGACAAAATTTTCTATAAAAACAAAAATTCTGACAAAATTTTCTATAAAATTTAAAAATTTTGACAAAATTTTGAAAAAAATTTGGTATATAAACGAAATTTTGACAAAATTTTCTATAAACATAAAATTTTTTATCAAAAAAACAAAATTGGCAAAATTTTTATATAAACAAAACAAAATTTTGACATTTTTATAGAAATAAAATTATATCAAAAAATTTCTATAGAAATAAAATCTTGGCAAATTTTCTATATAACCAAAACAAAATTTTGACATTTTTATAGAAATAAAATTTTATCAAAAAATTTTCTATGTTATGTTAACAATACCTTCTATAAAACGAAATTTTGACAAAATATCTGTAAAAACAAAATTTTCACAACATTTTCTATAAAAATGAAATTTTGACAAAAAATTCTATAAAAATAAAATTTTGACGATAAACGTGAACTTTTGACAAAATTCTCTATAAAAACGAAATTTTGACAAAATTTTCTATAAAAACGAATTTTTAACAAAATTTTCTTTAAAAACGAAATTTCGACAAATTTTCTACAAAAACGAATTTCTATACAAGCAAAATTTCTATAAAAATAAAATTTTTACAAAATTTTCTATAAAATTAAAATGTTGATGAAATTTTGACAAAACTATATAACAACCAAATTTTGACAAAATTTTCGATAAACTCAAAATTTTGACAAACATTTCTATGAAAACAAAACTTTGACAAAAATTTCTAAAAAAATAAAATTTTGAAAAAAAAAAATTAAAAAACAAATTTTTATAAGAAAAACATTTTAACAAAATTTTCTATAAAATTCAGGTTATGACAAATTATTCATAAAATTGATAAAAAAATATAAAAAGTTATAACTAAAATAAATCAAATATAGTTTTAATTCAATTTAATTTAATTGAATTAGTAAAACATTATAAAAAATTAAAAGAAAAAGTTCCACAATAGTTTGTAAGAAATTTATATAAGGCCCTCTCAGTAAAAGGCCCATCTGAATGTCCTCTAACAATCACACCAAAGGTAGTGTACAGCAGTATAGATTGTGGTGGTAATGACTCGAAGGATCAAGAGTCATAGAAGGTAATATGTGTATGTGGTTGCGAAAGGACACTTCAAAACACTCGGGACTGGTCGTTTTCTGTTATTGCAAGTGACAGTTAGCTAAGTTAACACCATACCCATTGCTTTGTCTACATCCCCACCCCCTTAGAAATTTGAAGACCAGAAAGCCATCAATTGTACATCACCAGCATCCGTTACAATTCGACACGTTACCGTGGAAACATTCTGACATTGTCAACATGTTCGCTGTTGAACCATTTGTCCTGTTCGTTCTCTCTCTCTGTGAGGTTTGCACTGTAATCATATTTGTTGTTTTGATCTCAGCTTTAAAACCATTGTGTTGACTAAACTACAAGAGTAGCTTAACCAACAGAGGAAAAGAATGTTTGTCAAATTTATTTGGGCAAATCCCTATAGACAACAAGGTGGTTGGATGGACGCCCGTTTCGTCAACCAATTCTCAGAATAAATTCAGGCAGTTCGCCAAACCCAAGGTGAACCAATTTATTTCGGCTTATGCCGAAATAAATTCATACAAACATCTCTCTTTTCCTTTGCCACCATTTCAAATCATCGATTTGAGTGCAGTTGGCTGTGTTTATTTTGAGCGTGCTTCCATTTTTACAAAATTTGCGATAGATATAAAATTTTGACAAAATTTTCTATAGAAATAATATTTTGACAAAACTTTGTATACAAATAAAATTTTTACAAAATTTTTTATAAAAATAAAAATTTGACACAATATTCTATAAAAATAAAATTTGAAAAAATTTTCTATAGAAATAAAATTTTGAAACAAATTTCTATGGAGCCACCATGGTGCAAAGGTTAGCATGCCCCCCCCCTGGCATACTCACGGTCGTGGGCTTCAAAACTCCGTTTCGACCAAACACCAAAAAGTTTTTCAGCGGTGGATTATCCCACCTCAGTGATGCTTGTGACATTTCTGTCAAAAAAATTTTGACAAAATTTTCTATAGAAATAAAATTTTGAGAAAATTTTCTATAGAAATAATTTTTTTACAAAATTTTCCATAGAAAAAAATTTTTTTGGATTTTTTTTTATAGAAATAAAATTTTGACAAAATTTTGTATGATAAAATAGGGACTTTTTAACAAGGGTTACGGATTGACTCATTATTAGAGGTTGCGTCCTTGCGAATACCATACCGAAAACCCACATAGCTCAGGACATTATTTTGTCTATCCCTTTATTTTTAGCCATCTTCCCATAAAGAAAAATCCTAATGAAATTCTGAATTTCCCTTATCTTTAATTTATCCTTCACACGAACTTGTCCACACTTTTATCGATATGTAAATTTTTATTCAAAAATCATTGATTCTATTAAAAATTTAAACTGCTTTTACGTTATCGTTCTTTTAAGATGACAGTTTTGTTTTCTCCCCATTTGTTACAAGTTTTTTTATACAACTCCAAAAACCGCTTAGTTTTGTATTTTCTTCATTTTTTCAAAGTGAACTAAACCCTAACTTAAATGCAAATGTACCGGCAAACACACATACATAATGATGCTCCTAACAGATATTTTGGCAAATATTCAAATAGTTTATTTTTTTTAATTTTTCAACAGTCAACTGAAAGTTTGTAGATATCAGAGTACCATGAAATGTATAACGAATCGAATTCGTTAAATTCTTTGCATATTTTTAGGATGGCTTTGTCCATGTGTGTGTTTGTGAGGGACGTGGGTGGAATGGGATCGATTTTTTGAAATATTTATGGTGGCAAATGTATTGTGTTTGCCTAAGCATACAGCAACAAAATCATACACACATATAAATAGGTGTACACATGTGAAGAGATTATGTATAGTATATGTCGGAGAGTATTTCCCTTTTTGGTGGGATTCCAGTATGGATTTTAACTAAACCCGTACTCACAAAGGCACATTCAAAAACATTTATCTCTCACATAAGAATAAACATCTCAGAGAGAATGTTTAGTCTAACATAGTCTAAGAAAAGAAAACATTTAAATTAAATAACAATTAATTTAAAATGCAAAAAATATTAATTAAATTAACACTTAACTTAATATTTATGTTAAATTTTGAACTTTTATTATTAAAAACAAAAGTTTATATTAAAACTGAAATTATTTTTAAATTAAAACAAATTTTTAATAATATTAAAATTATAATCAATGTTGTAAAAAATTAAAAAAAATAATTATCAATTACAATAACGACAAAAAATTAAAATATAATTCTACACAAAAAAGAAATGTTTCTGATTCAATCAAAAATTAATGCAATTATTCTTTTCATTAAAATTTCTTCGGCACTCTCAATTAAAATTTGACAAAAATTTTTCTATAAAACGAAATTTTGACAAAAGTTGCTATAAATCTAAAATATAGCAATTTTTTTACAACAAAATTTTAAAAAAATTCTGTATAAAAAAAAATTTTGACACATTTTCTATAAAATAAAATTGAAAAAATTCTATAAAACAATCTTTGACAAAAACTTTCTAATAATCAAATTTTAAACAAAATTTCTAAAAAGCCAAAATTTTTAAATTATTTTTAAACATTTTGATAAAATGTCTATAAACAATAATATTTTGGCAAATTTTTCTATAAAAAACACAAAATTTGGACAAAATTTTTTATAAAAATTTACAAGATTTTCTATAAAAGCAAAAAAAAAATTTGACAAAAATTTTCTATAAAACAAACTTTGACAAAACTTACTATAAAATCAATTTAACGAAATTTCTATAAAACGCAAAATTTTTCAATATTTTTAAACAACATTTGATAAATTGTCTTAAAAATAATATTTTGGAAAATTTCTACAAAAAAAAAAAAAAACAAAAACCAGTTGGACAAATTTTTCCTCTGTGGTTAAGCTACACTGTAGTTTAGTCAATGGCATGGTTTTTAAGCTGGAATCAAAAAACAACAACAATGATTAAAGACAAAAACCAACAATATACAAAACAAAACGAAATGAAAAAAGAGGAAGCACGCTCGAATAAACCCAGCCAAGTGCACTCAAATCGTGATGACGTGACAAAGGAAAAGAGATATGTTTTTACGAATTTCTTTCGCATAAGTCGACTATCGTGAAACCATTTTTTCGAAGGTGCAAGTGTGGTTTACTTTGGTTTAGTGAACTGCTGAATTCTATTCTGATAATTGTATTTGAAAGTTTGCTGCAAGTAGAGATGCTGATGAGGAATGTGGTAGTTGCGAAAACGTGCGGTCCATCCTAAAAATTTGCAGTCTATAATAATTTGACAAACATTTCTTTCCTCTGTTGGTTAAGCTACACTTGATAAGTTTTAGTCAATTGCATGGTTTTTAAGCCTGAATCGAAATCAAAATTTTTTTTATAAAAATTTGATTGCATTTTATCTATAAAAACAAAATTTTGATCAAAATTTTCTTATAAAAATAAGAATTAATTTGGACAAATTTTCTAAAAAAATAAAATTTTTGACAAAATTCTGCTATAACAACAAATTTTGGCACAATTGTCTATGCACAAAACAAAATTCTCTAAGCAATAAATAGAAATTTTAACAAAATTTTCTAAAGAAATAATTTTTTTATCAACAAAACAAAATTTTCTATATATATAAAAAAAAAACAAAATTTTAAAATTTTTATAGAAATAAAATTATACCAAAAAATGTTCTATAGAAATAAAATTTTGACAACATTTACTATACAAACGAAATTTTAGCAAAAGTTTCTATAAAAACGAAGTTTTACCAAAATTTTCTATAAAAACAAAAAAACCGAAATTTTGAAAAATTTTACTTTAAAAAATAGAACTTTTTACAAAATTTTTCTAAAAAAACAAATTTCTATAAAAATTAAATTTTTACAAATTTTTTATTAACTAAAATATTGACAATACCTCCATAAAAGCGAAATTTTGACAAAAATTTCTATAAAAATAAAATTTTGTCGCATAAACACGAACTTTTTGACAAAGTTCTCTTATATAAACGAAATTTTGCTAAAATTTTATAATAAAATTAAAATTTTCTATAAAAACAAAATTTTTGACGATAAACACGAACTTTTGACAAAGTTCTCTTATATAAACGAAATTTTGATAAAATTTTATATAAAATTAAAAATTTTTCTAAAAAACAAAATTTTGACGATAAACACGAATTTTTGACAAAATTTTCTATGAAAACAAAATTTTGACAAAATTTTCTATAAAATTAAAATTGTGACAAAATTTTCTATAAAATCAACATTTTGACTAAATGAAAAACAAAATTTTCTAAAAAACGAAATTTTAACAAAATTTTCTATAGAAATCATTTTTTTATCAAAATGTTGTCAAAATTTTGACAAACATTTTTATAGAAATAAAATTATATCAAAAAATTTTCTATAGAAATAAATTTTTGACAACATTTTTTTTAAAAACGAAATTTTAACAACAATTTCTATGAAAACGAATTTTTAATAAAATTTTCTTTAAAAAAGAAATTTTTAAAAATTTTTTATAAAAGGGAAATTTTTACATTTTTCTAAAAAACAAAAATTTCGATAAAAATTTAAATTTTTTTACAAATTTGTCTATAAAATTCTATAAATAATTAAATTTTTACAAAATTTTCTATGAAATTGAAATTTTTACAAAATTTTCTATAAAAACAAAATTTTGACGATAAAACATGAACTTTTGACAAAATTTTCTATAAAACAAAAATTCTGACAAAATTTTCTATATAATTAAAATTTTTGACAAAATATTGGTATATAAACGAAATTTTGAACAAAATTTTCTATAAAAATAAATTTTTTACCTTCTATAAAACGAAATTTTGACAAAATTTTCTGTAAAAACAAAATTTTCACAACATTTCTATAAAAATGAAATTTTTTACAAAAAATTCTATAAAAATAAAATTTTGACGATAAACGTGAACTTTTGACAAAATTCCTCTATATGAACGAAATTTTGACAAAATTTTCTGTAAATTATTAAATTTTTACAAAAATTTTCTATGAAATTGAAATTTTTACAAAATTTTCTATAAAAACAAAAGTTTTTGACGATAAACATGAACTTTTTGACAAAATTTTCTATAAAAACAAAAATTCTGACAAAATTTTCTATAAAATTTAAAATTTTGACAAAATTTTGAAAAAATTTGGTATATAAACGAAATTTTGACAAAATTTTCTATAAACATAAATTTTTTATCAAAAACAAAATTTTGGCAAAATTTTCTATATAAACAAAACAAAATTTTGACATTTTTATAGAAATAAAATTATATCAAAAAAATTTCTATAGAAATAAAATCTTGGCAAAATTTTCTATATAACCAAAACAAAATTTTGACATTTTTATAGAAATAAAATTTTATCAAAAAATTTTCTATAGTTATGTTAACAATACCTTCTATAAACGAAATTTTTGACAAAATATTCTGTAAAAACAAAAATTTTCACAACATTTTCTATAAAAATGAAATTTTGACAAAAAAATTCTATAAAAATAAAATTTTGACGATAAACGTGAACTTTTGGACAAAATTCTGCTATAAAACGAAATTTTGACAAATTTTCTATAAAAACGAATTTTTAACAAAATTTTCTTTAAAAACGAAATTTCGACAAATTTTCTACAAAAACGAATTTCTATACAAGCAAAATTTCTATAAAAATAAAATTTTTACAAAATTTCTATAAAATTAAAATGTTGATGAATTTTGACAAAACTATGATAACAACCAAATTTTGACAAAATTTTCGATAAACTCAAAATTTTTGAACAAACATTTCTATGAAAACAAAACTTTGACAAAAATTTCTAAAAAAATAAAATTTTGAAAAAAAAAAATTAAAAAACAAATTTTTATAAGAAAAACATTTTAACAAAATTTTCTATAAAATTCAGGTTATGACAAATTATTCATAAAATTTATAGAAAAAATATAAAAAGTTATAACTAAAATAAATCAAATATAGTTTTAATTCAATTTAATTTAATTGAATTAGTAAAACATTATAAAAAATTAAAAGAAAAAGTTCCACAAATGTTTAAATAATTATATATAAGGCCCTCTTAGTAAAAGGCCCATCCTGCATGTCTCTATACAACACACCAAAGGTAGTGTACAGCAGTATAGATTGTGGTGGTAATGACTCGAAGGATCAAGAGTCATAGAAGGTAATATGTGATATGTGGTTGCGAAAGGACACTTCAAAACACTCGGACTGGTCAGTTTTCTGTTATTGCAAGTGACAGTTAGCTAAGTATAACACCATACTCCATTGCTTTGTCTACATCCCCACCCCCTTAGAAATTTTGAAGACCAGAAAGCCATCAATTGTACATCAAGCATCGTTACAATTCGACACGTACCGTGGAAACATTCTGACATTGTCAACATGTTCGCCTGTTGAAACCATTTGTCCTGTTCTTTCTCTCTTCTCATCTCTTTTCCGTTTGGTATCTATACCTCACCGGAGGGGGAGACATAACAATCGCCGCGTCGCTGTATTATCAAAGGT
>PGFW01000767.1:10641-23092 GCA_003123925.1 Haematobia irritans
TACCAGCAAAAAAGAAATTGGAATTCTTTCCAAAGGCGACAATTTAAAAGCCACTTTCCAAAAGAGTGTACTCCCAAAGATGTTCTTGATGTTGATTAAACTACACAGGAAGTTTTTTTTAATGTCCAATTATTTATTAACTCGATTTTATCTTTGTTTAAGTTCGAAGTTTAAGCCGCTAAAATCGCTAAAGTGAAAACTAACATCAGTAAGAAAATGCATGAAATTATACATATTTGCTTGCAAATTTATTATAACTTCATGGGAAAAGCCAAAGCAAATTTCATAAGTTTGTATTCTTAATGATATACTTAAAGGACAAAGTAATCGTGAAAAAAATTCAAGTTTTTAGCGGCTAAACTCGACTTAATCCATTAATGGGTAAATTTAATATTTTTTGTTTTCAAAAGTTAAAAAAGAGTAAGCTATTAAAAATGGTACAAATTATTAAATTTGTCAAAAAAAAAATCTAAATCCATTCAAAAAATATTGCGAATTTTTAAAAATTTTAAATCAACGTTTCAGGCAAACGTTAGAATGCATTAAAAATATATAAAAATTATAAAAATTATTATTTTGCAAAATATGACAACATTTTTTAATCACATCAAAACACTGAATTGAATCAGAGTAAGAAGTGATGCAAATTCAGTGCAACGGCTGTTGAAATGGTGACATCCGTCCTATGACAAGCCCATGTTAAATTCATCGCTTCTGCGCAATTTTGCACTACTTCCGGATCAAAAAGAACATTTTCACTACTTTTTTGGCGACGCTTTTTTTACTGCCACACTGGAAAAAAAAGCATACCGGTTCCAAAGATTTGTCTTTTCTTAAAAATTTGGTATTGATTCCGAGCCAAAGAAGCGGAGAATACAAGTAAGGATACTTTTAAGACACAATTCTCTTTTAAAATCGGGTTTTGTTTACTTGCTTCTAGGAGCAAATTTTAATTTTTCGCTTTTTCAGCTTTTTTTTCTTCATATGCTATCAAAGTCCTTTAAAAACAAGTTAACGACACTTTATTTTCCAAATTAAGACTCCACTTCTAGTAGAAATTATGCTATGTTTCAAGTAAAAAACGTCTTTAAAATAAAGTGTTGAAAAATATGTCCTATATTTTGAACGATTTTTTGCTTTGTAGTCAAGTGCAAAAAGACAAAATTTTAAAAGACAATTTCATTAAATTTAAAGATATTTTTCTAGAATTATTAAAGTCAAGTTGACCTTAGCCCAACATTTTTCTTTCATGTTATGATTACATTTTTAAAATAAATCACTTAATTATAAGGACAATACGACTTCATTGAAAAGTTTATCGACTTTGGATCAAGGAAAAACTTTATATTAGAGAAATGGTCTTCTATGCTAAGCAAAAATTTGCATTCGTATTTTAAAGACATGAAATCTTTGACTTCACGACATAGTTTTTTTTCAGGCAGCAAGAAAAGCGTCGCCAAAAAAGTAGTGAAAATGTTCTTTTTGGATCCGGAAGTGGTGCAAAATTGGCGCAGAAGCGATGATTTAACATGGGCTTGTCATAGGACGGATGTCCACCATTTCAACAGCCGTTGCACTGAATTTGCATCACTTCTTTAGTGTGATCGAATTCAGTGTTTGGATGTGAATTAAAAATTTGTATATTTTGACAATAAATAATTTTTTAATTTTTTATATTTTTAATGCATTCTAACGCTTGTGGAAACGTTTGAATAAATATTTTTAAAAATTCGCAATTTTTCTGAATGGATTTAGATTTTTTTCGCAAAATTTAAAAATTTGACATTTTATTAATTTTTAACTTTTTTGAAACAAAAAAATTAATTTCCCTTAAAAATAGAAAAAAGAGTTTAAAAAATTGATAAGAACTTCCTGTGAGTTAAATAAAGAACATCTTTGGGAGGACATCTTTTGGAAGTGCTTTTAAAGTTGTTCCTGAAGAACTTCCAAATTTTTTTTGCTGGGTGGCGTATGTTGAGACTTTTGTAAGAGAATATGTGCTATTAATGAGGACATCATTATTTTTTATTTATGATTATCTGTTGCCATATAACCAGAAGTGATGGAAACACCATCATTATCGTTGTAGCTACATAAGTACATTAAATTCAAGCATATGTACATATGTATGTTATGTGTGTCAAAATGTGCAACTTTATATAATCCGTTTAGACTAATTAGGGTTATCGAATAATAATATTTTATGAAATGTCAGCTCGATTTTTGTCTATAATTCAAAATCAATTTAAAATAAAATGGGATCGAAAGGAGAAGAAGAATAAGAAGTATTTAAAGTCTTGGGAAAATATCGTATGCATGGATCAGTTAGGCGAAAGGTGGTATGTCATATAAAATATGATGCACTTTTCCGGAAGCGTCCGGAAATCAAAATTCTTGGGATCCTTTATATGTGAGTCAATATATGTGGTATGGACCATAATGGACCACGTTTTGTCATGAGTTTTAGGAGGCCATATAATAGTGCGTTCGATCTGTGCCCATTTGCACTACCATCGACCTACATCATTAAAACTAATGCTGCAAAGTTTCGATTCGGACGGACAATGCTAGCATCAACTTCAGAATTTCACCAACGACCGAGAATAATTTTATACTCTATGGGCGTTCTGGGACCAATATCTTCACATTTTCCGATCCTACATAATTTGGTTGAACCGATTGAGGGACCAATTTTTGCATTGATGTTAGGGCCATATACTAACACCACAGTACAACATTTGACCGGATCGGATGAATTTTGCTCCTCAGAGCTCCGGAGGTCAAATCTGGAGAACGGTTTATATGGGGTATATATAGTTATGGACCGATATGGACCAATTCTGGCACGGTTGTTAGAGACCATATACCAACACCATGTTCCAAATTTCAGCCGGATCGGATGAAATTTGTTCTCTTTGAGGCTCCGCAAGCCAAATCTGGGATCGGTTTATATGGGGGCTATATATATATGGACCGAATAGCCAATTTGGCAGGTTGTTAAGGACATATACTACACCATGTTACCAAATTTCAACGGATTGGATGAAATTTGCTTCTCTTGAGGCTCGCAAGCCAAATCTGGGGATCCGTTTATATGGGGCTATATATAAATTATGGACCGATGATGGAGACCAATTTTTGCATGGTTGTTAGAAGACCATATACCAACACCATGTACAAATTTCAGCCGATCGGATGAAATATGCTTCTTCTTAGAGGCTCCACAAGCAAATCTGATGGGGGCTATCGTAAAAGTGGACCGATATGGCCCATTTGCAATACCATCCGACATACATCCAATAACAACTACTTGTGCAACGTTTCAAGTCGATAGTCTTGTTTCGTTCGGAAGTTAGCGTGATTTTCAACAAGACGGAACGGACGAACGGAACATGCTTAGATCGACTCAGAATTTCACCCCGACCCAGAATATATTACTTTATGGGGTCTGAGCAATATTTCGATGTGTTTCAAACGGAATGACAAAGTAATATACCCCCATCCTATGTGGAGGGTATAAAAGTGCAAGAGCTAACCGATATACAAAACACAGTGGGATTGGTAAAGAGCCAATGGAATTGCTTCGAAAGTGCACGGAAGTGTCCAGTTACGAATTTGGTGGTCTCCGAAGAAGCCATTCCAAGATTGAGACGCTTGTGACTGACCTATTTTGGTCAGAATGGAAAATGTTCACATTCGAAACCAGAACTCAAGCGCCGGCAATCGGTGTGGCCGGCACGTAACGTCTGATGTTGGCTTATCGCCCTCCACTGGGGTGCAAAACAAATGTCAATATATGTACCACATAAAAAAATTATAATTTTTGACTTCATATCACGAATTAATTGATACCAATTTTTTAATGAACTGTTCTTTCAATCACAGAATGATTTGTATCAATAAAAAAAATAATTGTTCCAAATTAAACAAATTTAATTGATTACTATTTATTTTTTTGGATTGATTTTTGTTTCAATTAAAAAAATTGTTGAATCAATTAAATTTATTTATTGAATATTTTTTTAAAACTCCAATTAAGACTTTTATGGGAAAATGTTTCGTGGAAAATTTTTTTTTTCTGTCTTATGAAAAGTAGTCCCAAAGGCAGTATTGAAAGAAAGAATCTTCAATCCGTTGGCGATCCTTGCGTCTTAGTATATTTTGGAGACAAGGTCCTGGCACTAAAAACTACCATATGTATCGATCATTTATCAGATGGCGCTTTGGGCCAATATAATGCAGAGTCACTTTCGGTGCTTTCAATCAAAAATAATTAATTGAGTTTTGCAATCGACATCTATTATTTTTATACCCACCACCATATAGAATTATGGTGACGGGGGCTATAATAAGTTTGGTCATTCCGTTTGTAACACATCCGAAATCTCGATTTCCGAACTATATTAATAGTATATATATTCTTTGATCAGGAGAAATCTAAGACGATATAGAGTAGTCTCGTCACGTCTTGTCGTTTCTGCTGTCTGTTCTGTGTTAAACTCACGCTACAGTCTTCAATAGATGAAGCATCGTGCTGAAATTTTGCACAAACTCGTCTTTTGTCTGCAGGGCAGCCGTAAGTTCGAAACGATGCTATATCGGTCTATACTTTTGATATAGTCCCCATGTATAGACGCGGACTCTGCCCGATGTAGCTTCTTGGGCTTATAGAAAGCGCGAAGTTTTTTATTCCTATATTTAAATCTAGAACGTATTTCCGATAGACCAAAGAGCGTGTGTGCCCAAAATTGGAAGTATCGGCTCCATTTTTGGTATAGCCATATTAGACGACGTTCTTCCGATTTTACTCTTGCGCTTATAGAAACCGCAGTTTCTTTATATTCACATTTACCTGAAATTGAATCTACGAGTGATCTAGACCACAAAGTACGTGTGCCAAAAATTGTGAGTATCGGGTCCATGTTTGTGGTTGGTCCCCATATAAAACGACTCCCGATTTGGGTCTTCGGCGCTTATAGAAACAGATAGTTTTTAGTCCAATTGTTCTGAAATTTGGACAAATCTAGCGGTATTTTAGGACATAAAAGACGTGTGCCGGAAAAATGCTGGATCGGTCCATAATTTGGTAAGCCCATAGAGATTCCATTTTACTTCTTGCGTCTCTAGATCCGGAAGTTTTTATCTATTTGCCCTAAATTGGAAATCTAAGTTTTATCGTCGTAAAGAGGTGTGCCGACAATACGTGAGTATCGGTCCATATTTTAGTATAGCCCCATAAGAACGAACTTGATTTGCCTGAAAAATTTGTAAATTTCTGTCTATTTTTAGGCCTCACAAAAACGTGTATCGCGGATTACAGTTTTTATTGGTCCATTTGGTAATGCCTCCATATAGACCGACTTTCACTTCTTGAGGGTGTAGAAGGCCGCAACTGATCATTGCAAAATTGCTTGAAACTTCAATGCTAAATTTCCAGATTTTACTTCTACAGATTTAAAGATTTCAAATTAAGACGTTATTTATAATTTTTTCTTCCATACTTACAACAAGGAACGTTAATGATCCTCTAAAACTTCAAACAAAAAATGGTATCTTATAATCCAGGAATCTATTATAGTTCCTCATTCAAAGGTGAAATCTTTAAATTTTCTTTCGGGGAAGTGTCCTCAAAGTCCTCAAACCCTCCTGGAATTTTAACAAAAGGAAACCCCTAATATTTGATTCATGGTGGTGGTATTAAATTCGGCCGGCCCGAACTTTAGTTGCTGATATATACTTGTCTTAACTAACTTTGGTTTAGTTTGATTAAAAAAAATGATTGTATTCAATTGATTTGATTCCTTAGATTCCTTTAATTTGAATTTGTATTTTTTTTGTCATTTAAAAATTGATTATATCAATTTAATTTTTTAATAAAAATCTTAAAGAAGCTCCAATTATTTTTTTTTTTAAACTGACCTAGTCTTCGAGTTTGATTAAAAAGTTAATTGTATCAATTAATTGTTTTAAATTAAACAAATTTAAAAATTTCAATCATTGAATCTTAATTTACTTAATGTTATATAGTCTTGATTATTGTATCAATTAATTTTTTTATGAGAAACTTTTCAGATTCAATAACTTTTTAAACATGGATAGAATTTTTCGGATAAATTTGAATAAATTTTGATATATAAATGAGGGAGGTACTAACAACAAAGCGTTTTCGGTTTTGGTGATATTTTAATTTCTATAAAAGACTAGATCTATGTATTAGATGCCTCCAAAAATTTCTTTGCTTTTAAAGAAGCAGATCTTCTGTCCCGGATCTAATATCAACAAACTTCTTAAGTGACGGTTCAAACTCTGAATTCAAGTATTTTTTTTTTTGTCCTTAATTTTTTTTGTCGTAACGAAAAGGAAAACATGCTCCAACATCCAATCCAATCCAATCCAATCCAAAAAAAAACGAAAAGCAAAATGTTAATCATTTTAATGAAGCAGCAAACATGCAAAATAATCTTTTCCCAGAACATTCATTCGTTTTAAACGAAATTCATAATTCAACACTCCGTTATCAATAGAAAAGCGATTGTTTTCATTTGGATGAAAGAAAGAATGGTACTTTTGCCAATGGGTTCATGTTAAAGGAGCACGACAAGTGTAAAGCAAACAAAAGGATAGGAAGATAAGTGTAAGCCATACACGCTCTATTTCTCAAATAAAGATAAAATATTGATAACAACTGGGGTTAGGTACCTTTTCGAAATCCTTAGAGGAAGAAGGGTACATATGAAGAAAATCTATATGTAAGTGATGCTGCGAAATAGGTATATGTGTCACATATCCCTATACATTTTTACATATTCTCACACACACACAAACACTAACGCATTTCCATGGATAGAAGTTTAGTTCTCACATTTGTGAAGTGTAGTCATATAGAAATGCTAAAGATAATAAAATAAAATATTTAATATACAGATACTTTAGAGAATATCATAAAAAGGGTGTTGTATAATTGGAATAAAGGGAATTTTACACAGAAAAAGTTGAAGTTGTGTTCAAATTCTAGGTCGCAGTTTTTGTCCAATCGATTTCAAATTTGACAACAATGTTTGCTGTTTGGTAGAAATAGAACCTAGTTGATTTTGGATGAAGATCGGTTAAGATTTAGATAAAGCTCCATATCAACATACGTATATCTTTCGCCCGATATGACTTATATAGACCACAGAAAACCAGAGTTTTACCTAATTGCTTGAATTTTGCACCGTGAAAGGACAATATAGTATATAGTCGGTGTGACAAATTTGATAATCAGTTCAGATTTAAGATATAGCTCCATGATATATCTCTTTCACCCGGGTATGATCATATATCGCACCACAAGCCAGTGTTATAGAGACAATTTGGTTGAAATGTTGCACTAGATACAATTTAGTAGTGTAATCGGTGTGCTAAATCGGTTCAGATTTCGATATGGCGTCCATATATTAATCTTTCGCCCGATTTTTCGTCATATGAAACACAGAGGTCGAACCTTGTAGTACTATTTACGTGAAATTATTGATAGGGAGTAGACTTAAAATACTTTAGTATAGCACATTCGAATTTGGCTGAAATAGGTTTCACGATTTCGATATATACAGCTTCAGTATATAGTTTTTCCGATTTAGGCAATGGCCAAAGTTGACACTATTTACCTTATAAATGATCGCCACTGGCTTAATTGAAAACTTTTAAAAGTGCAAATTTATCCTTTTATTTTCTAATTAAGCGATATTCTATCGATCGATAAATCGTTAAATACAGCTTTTGCGAAGTTGGCTCCAAAAATTGGTTCAGATTTAAAAATGTATCCCAGATATTTATACCTGCGCCACGCTGTCGAACTGGGTATTATTACAGTTAGTGCATATATATCTGTAACACCAAGAGGAGAGAGATATGAAACATGGTTCTTTGCAATAATGCTCGAGGTGGTTCGTGAGTCGATATAACCATGTCCGTACTGTCGTCCGTACGTCTGTCTGTGAACACATTTTGTGATAAAGTTAGGGTCGTAGTTTAAGTCCAATCGACTTCAAATATATTGGCACATTGTTTTGTTTTGGATCAGAATAAACCTATTGATTGTAGAAATCGGTTCAGATTTAGATATAGCTCCATATAGTATCTTTCGCCCGAATGCACTTATATGTGATCCAAAAGCAGAGTTTTATCCCGATTTGCTGAAATTTTGCAACGAGGAGTTAACCAATTGGATTAGTATAGTCAGTGTGCAAAATTTATTGAATCGGGTTCAGATTTGATAATAGCTCCCATGATAGTATTTATTGTCCGATATGACATTATATGGACCCAGAAGAGAGTTTAGAGCCAACTTGGGTTGAATTTTGCACATGAGTACTAGATTAGTAGAGTGTAGTCAAGTGTGATTAAATTTATTGAAATCGGTTCAGTATTTTAGATATAGCTCCATATATATCTTTCGCACCTGATTATTTGACTTATGGTCCTCAGAGCCAGCAGTTTTGGCCAAATTTGGCTTGAAATTTTGCACTAGAAGAATACAATCAAGTTACATAGTCACTGTTCCAAATTGGTGCAATTCAGATTTAGATACATAGCACCCATATAAACGTTGCCCGATTTGACTAATATAATGGTAAACTACGGCCAGAGTTTTTGCCAATTTGGTTGATAATACATATTGCTCTAAGTACAATAAAGTAGATGTAAGTCAAGTGTGCCAAATATTCAGTTGAAAATCGGATTCAGAATATTAGAATAGCTTCCCATATATAGCTTTCGCCCGAATTAAAACTCATTATAAAAGAGAAATTTTAACTCCGAAATTTGCAAAGGAAGTAGAAATTAGCATTGTAGCTATGGTGCAAATTCGGTTGAAATCGGTTCAGAATTTAGATATAAAAGTCACCATATATATATATAGCATTACTTGCCCGATTAATACACACATATACCACAGAGGGCAATTTTTAACTCGGATTTAGGTGCAATAAATTTGCACAGGGATAGAATTAAGTATTGAGCTAGTGTGCCAAATAATGGATATGATAGGATATCGATTATATAGCATCACCATTCTGTTATCGAAAAAAATGGATACAAATACCAACATTTTCTTGTAAATCGCCACTGCTTAGCGTCCAAAAGTGTAAAAATGAACTAATTTTCTAAACTTCTTATGCATATATAGCGAATCGAGCGATAAATCATAAATAAAGATATTGTGAAGATATCCTTAAAAGCTTCAGAATAATGTTTCCTATGATAATTTTACTAATGTTGTGTTTCATCCCTAGTAGAAAGCATATAGCCAATTAAATTTTGAGATCTATAGATGATTGAAAAGAAGTCTACTCAATTCTGTCCAATCGAGTGATACTTTAATGTAAGTATTTGGTGACAACTTTAATATAGCCACCAACCATTATGAACGAGATGTGATAATGGTGCGAAATTTAATCTACAAGTGTGCAGGGTATATATAATACCGGCCGACGACTTTAGACTTATCCTTTACTTGTTTTTACTAACATTGTGTTCCACCCTCAGGGAATTACAGACTTAAAATTAAAGTTTATAATATTGTAGAACTCTGTCAAGATTTGTTATAATGGTATTGGGAAAAACATAAACTTGTATAATAAATAGTATCTGCACCCAACCATTGAACGGATTATTATAGGATATCGAAAATGTGGGCTACAAAGATGTGCAGAGTATAATAATAAGTGGCCCCGCCCTCATTAGACTCATACTTGTTATTTTGACTAAATTGTGTTCCACCCCGAGTGCATTACGACTAAATTTGAGTCTAGAGATTAAAATTAGATAAGAGTCTAAATCAAAAATCCTGTCAGAATATGAGATGAAATATTAATAAAATTGTAATGTAATTTGGAAGAAAACATTTATTTAAATAGCAACCAACACAATGGACGAGATAATTGAAATATGCTATCGAAAATGTGGATCTACACAAGTGGTGAAGGTTTTATAATGTAAGTCGGGCCCTGCCCGACTTTAGCTTCCTTACTAGTTTTTTTAAGTAATTCTTGCTACTTAGTTAACGTATGGTTTGTCTCTTTCTCCAGACGTGAATATGTGGAATAGAATTTGATACGAAAGACTTTTGGAATTGGTCTGGTATAATGTTAGTTAAATTTTGTTTTTCGTTTTTGTAGAGAAAGACAATACAACGAAATTCCAAACAAAAAAAAAAAAATAAATAATATATAGATACAGTAGTTAACCTTAATTGACCACTTCTGGGAACTTTTGTACATATAGGTGGTGATTTTGGGTGAATAGTGGCAACTGCTCGCCATATGCGTTGACAAACATTCGGCTGTCTAGATTGTTTTTCGATTGAAGAAAACAAAGTCGAAGGAATGTTATTAACAGGTAAATCGTCGATAGCAAAGGTAGACTAGGAACACAATTCCTTGATAAACTGTAGTATATTTGTGTTGAATATGGGCATTATTCTCAGAAATAACTGAGATATTATAATTTGAATTAAAATAAGAAAAGCTTCAAATGAAGTTATGTTCTGGCCTTAAGTTTTTTTATTAGGAAACTTTTTTTCTTTAACGTATCTGATATTATGTTTGATTTTTTAATACTGATTTCATTTACAGGAAATAATATTCGACAAACTGATCTCATGTTTCTAAATTTTAATTATAAGGGCCTAGATAGCTTCCTAAAAATAATTCCTTTTGAAGAAGACTGTTTTGATCGGAACAATAACAAAATGTCAAAAGTTGGGTCCAAGTAACTTGTTTTGTGATGTGGGCCTTAGTTTGAGATGAGAACTGTTTATAGCAAAGGTAATCTGAAAACCATCTTGTTTCATCATCAGATGAACACGTTAGGTTTCATGTTTTTTTTTATTTGTGATTATATCTCCTTTATCCAAATCATCCCAAAAATATTATCGCATGGTCCAATACATCGTTGTGACCCTAGAGAACCCATTTAAGTACATATAAAAATAACAGTTCTCGCATACACATCCCCAGGCAAATATCTTGCTAGCCAAGAGGCATACCAATCTTAAGCCAGAAGCGCATATGAGGGCCCAACGACAGGAACAGATCATGGGCCCGCAAAAGCAAGCTAAAAATCCCCAATGGGCACAATTATATCATATTTTTTCTTTTTAACCTAGGGGACAAAATAAAGACTATCTCAGTGTGATGAGGGAAATTATATAGACAAATGATCACCGTTTTTTTTCTTTAGCCGGAAAAGTCAGTATTTCTTTTTTTACAATGCAAACTTAAAATTGAATCAGCTGGCTTTTTATTTAAGGTCATCATGGATTTGTCAAGCCTTAAGGATGGACACTCGCTCTCATCTTTTAATCATCTTCAATTAGGTACAACATTTTCTTGGAAAACAGAAAAAAATAAAATAATTCCATTAAGGCTTGTAAGAATTTGTTAGTATGAATTGTTTGGTCATTTCTTGACATATTTGAAAGCATTGAAGGAGACATTTTATACAAAATGTCACTTAATGGATTGATGTCAAGATTTGTATCCAAATTATTTAGCCTTTATGCTCGCAGACTTAAATATATTGCAGAAATATTATCTTACGCACCTTGTATCTACTGTGTCAGTGGCAAAAAGGCACACAAATTTTTTTCAAAAACGCAATTTAATGTAATTTTAAATACTTTAGTCAAGAAAAGTATTCGTGTTTGCCGATGATATGATACCATTTTAAGTCAGAGATCACCTTAGATTGTAAAGGAGCAAAAACAGCAGAGTGCCGTGAATTTCTTGAAAAAATTTTTTGCTTTTAAACAAGATGGCAAAAAGGGCACAATTTTTTAAAACAATATGTAATGTAATGTGGTTGGGGCAGTCAACCGTTGGGTGCAATGGTGCGATGCCGCCTGTGCATAACGAGAGTCGTGGGTTTCATTCCGTTTGTCTGCGTTTGCGACGAGACACCAAAAAGTTGTTTATGCTGTGGGATCCCTTATCCCTCGAGTAATGCTGATGACAACATTTCTTGGGTTTCAAAGCTTTTACTAATGGGTTTTCATGCCAACATGGAACGCCGTTCGGACTCGGCCTATAAAAAGGACGGTCCTTGTCATGGGTTACAACATGGAATGGGCAGCACTTCGCAGCTGATAAGGAGAGAGTTCCCCAATGTGGTATACCAATGGAGGCTGAATGAGTCTAGTGAGCCTGATACATCGGGGCTGTCACCTAAGCCTAACCTAACATTAATTTTAAAACTTTCTGAATTATTGAAAAGTCAAGTTTACCTTAGTTCCAAAAAGGTCTCTTTTCATGTTATATGTAACCAATTTTAAGTAGAGTCACTTAATTGTAAGGACATTGAAAAGTGTATAATCAAGAAATGCGGTTTCTATGCTGCGCAAAATTCTATCCCTTTTAGGGACAAGAATCTTTGGCCTCACCGACCAATATTTTTGTCAGTGTAGAATACTAAG
>PGFW01000774.1:0-10278 GCA_003123925.1 Haematobia irritans
ATTAAGAATTTACTACTGAAAAGAAAAATTTTATTGCAACGATAACAAGCATTCGTAAAAATAAACAAACCGAACGTAAAACCAAGTTCCTCAAAATTAGTAAAATTTCTTATAAATAGATAATGTGCGGACTTTCCTTTATAATAGAAAGTTTTTTCTACATTACGAAAAACTTGCATAGAAAAATATTTTAGTTCATTTCGTACTAAGAAGTATGCAATCCTTTCAAAACTTTAAGGAAACACACTTGTTAGAATTATAGAGAATTTTCCTTAAATTTCTTTGTCTACCTGTTTATCGATACCTGTCATCGTAATTCGATGTGTTGCGCGTGGGTAGTAATCGATATATTTGCGCGTCGGTTGTTTTTTGTTTGGAATCGCGTGTTTTGTCGATTACGGAGAGCATTGCTTAAAAATAATATGGTAAAATAATATAATAAAATAACAAATAAAATATATAAAAATAATTTGTTATTTTTAAATTAGTGAGAAAATTTTCGTTTTTTTTAAATTAAATCTATCAATGTTCGTGATTAGTGTATAAAGAAAGAAAAAACACCGCAGAATAAACTTTTCATTTGTCTTCATTTTGGAATTCTTCAATTATCAGCGTTAATATTCCAGTGACGCTAACCGTTTGCAACAAAAATGTTTTTTATGATTTTTTTATAATTGTAGGTATGAAATTAGAAAGGATTGGACATAATCGTTAGGCAGGAACTTATTAAAAGTGAAAAGTACAAGAAAGAGAGAAAAAGTGCGTTTTACAGTTTGATAATAATCAACACGGAAATTGGAAATAGTGGAATAATAAACTAATATTTCAAAGAGAGTTCGATGCTTGTGATTCTTAATAAATATATTCAATTATTAATAAAACTGCTCTTTTATTGAAGAAAAAAATTGCTGTATAGAAATAAATAAAAATTGTATTTAAAAACGAAGGTAAGCAGCTTCCAATTATGAAGTTAAAAGTTTTACACAAAATGGTCAAGATTTTCGAATTGAATGAAAAAATTTCATAAAATCATTCCATATATTGAATTCAATTAGTTAAATTTTTTCATTCTGTAGTAATAGGTGGTATGAAATATAGGGCAAAAATAAGCTAATATATGGAATCGCATTATTCCTAATTCTACGAAAGATCACATCGTTGCAAAACAACATAAAAATGTCTCTTGGCGCTATACGAAGTTCAACTTTCTTCACAATGAGTTCATTTGAACTGAAAGTAAGGGGTCCTTTTTTTGGGTGTTAATGGTCTGATATTGATATTGGCAACTCATTCTTTGGAAACTTGAGGAAGAAAATTTTATTGGTAAGAGCATTAGTTTTATAATTTAAATCAAATTATACTGAAATAGTACATAATAACACATATTTTTATATGAGAAATTCAATATTGCTAATTAAATTGAATGGTAATTGCTTTGTATGTTATTCTAAGAGTTTGTTTTGTCTACATGTTTGTTTTGTTTTTTATTCAATTAGAAGTTAATTATTTCGTTTTGTCCAGACCTTAACATTATTATGATTGGTTCCCGGGTATTAATAAATTTACAACTCAACAGAAAAATTTATTACTGATAGCCAAAGCATTAAACCGAACACTAACCCAGATTCCTCAAATTTATAAATTTTTTATGCAATGATAAATCTGGACTTTACTTTATTATAGAAAGTTTATCAGTATATATGAATAGACTTAGCATAGGAAAATATTTTAATTTACTCGTACTACGAATTATTCAATACTTTCAAATCTTAAGTAAAAACACTTGTTAGAATATAGGAAATTTTCCTGTATTTCTTATCTACCTGTAATCGATACCTGTCATCTCTGTAATCGCTATGTCCAATAAGTTTGCGCGTGGGTTGTTTTTTATTTTCAGTTCAAATCGAGTTGTTATGGTACGCGAACCGTCATAAAATATAGAGATTGTTAAAAAAATAATATAATAGTCGGCACGGTTTGCAAAAATACAAGTAAAATATATGAACTATGGTTTTTTTATTTAGTGAGTAAAATTTTCGGATTTTATTGAAAATTATTGAAAATCAATAAACAAACGCAATAAGTTACGCTAAACCTTTTGTGAAAAAATTGTTTTATTATCTTTATATTTGTAGGGATTGAAAATGTAAAAGGAGGACAAAATATATATTTCAAGGCCACTCGATGCAGTTGATTCTTAAAAAATATATTAATAAATCATGACTTTTATTGAAGAAAATATGCGCCCATATAAATAAATAAAACTGTATTTAACTAACTAACTGTATTTACGTAAGATTTCTCCACGTGAATGAAAAAAGTTCAATTAAATCATTCCACATATGAATTTAATTCAGTTAAATTTTTATAAAAATAAAAACGTCTTTGGCTCTATACGAAGTTCAACGTTCTTCAATAATAGTTCATGTTAACTTAAAGAAGGGGTCATTTTTTTCTGGGTATGGATTTACAAAGTGATGGAAGGTATCAAATAGTCGGCTCGCCCGACTTAGACTTTCCTTACTTGTTTAGTATTTTTTAATGCTGATTTTGCATGAAAACCTTATTTAGATCTGGTCACACTCTACCTCACTCCTCAATTCCCAAAGGGATATTCGTTTTCCGATATTCTGGGCCACGGAAGCCAAACGGTATTTACTAGAATTGTGAACCACAATCTATCAACGGAAATGGATATGCCTAATTTAAGTTTCCTTTAGGCAATTGCTCAAGGCTATGGTCACACTAGGCAAATATTTGACTAAAATGAGTGGCAAACATTTTTCCAGAACCATTTTCCAAATATCTTGATACGGTTTTTGGAAACTAATCCTATCATGATGTTATATATCCAATATGAGCTAAATATGTTTTCTGGTTTGGCTGTGGCGACGGATTTTCTTTTTTTGATTTGTGTCAAATATTTGCCCAGTGTGACAATAGCATAAGTATATTACCGGGTTACCTAACACCATCTTGGATATTGTTTCAGTGTCCAATTTAAAAAACACCTTCATCAATCAGACACAATTCTGTGTATCGAAAGTTGATGCAGCCGCCTATAACAAGGCAAAAGTAATGAAACCTTTTTCAAAGAATTATGTTTTCTTTTGATCAAAAATTTTCTGACGTATACAAATGACAGTCTGAATTTAACAATCAAAGTCTACTTATCATTTCAAAACAATTATACGGACTGTTCCTTCCACCGTAAAATGATTGCAATTATAATTTGTCATTAGGTGAGGTAACAGTTGTGAATCTTATGAAAGTTGTGAATGATAGGAATTGTGCAAATCTATGTATAATGTGGGGCCTGGGAGCGGAATTGCACATAACCTGACTACATGATGGATTAAGATATTTAAAAAAGCAGCAAATTCCAAATATCAGCTAAATCGTTCCGGAACTGTGACTTTTTAAAGATTAAGAAATAAAAAAACGGGGAACAATTATTTGGACCAAAAGCTCACTATTTAGACAATATTAACCGTTCTAAAGCGGAAATGTTTATGATTTAAACAATATTTAAAAGACAACAAAGTTGTTTAAAACAATAAAAACAAACCCTAGTTAAAGTGAACTTCGTATCTTAAGTGTTATTTTAGACCTACAAATTATTTTACTATATTATTGTTTTATAACGCTCTATATTTGATACCGACCAATTCGGTTGAGATCATGATATACCACATTTTACTATTGTCTTAGAGATATAAATGCTGAAGAATAATTGTATTTTTGTCTTTAAAAAGTCTATTAACTGTCATATCGCAAATTCTTACAAAGTTTCAAGGATTCTGGGAATTCATGTTATATAGCAGATTTGGATTTATATGATGGTATTGACTTAATCTGGCTATATAGAGCTTTATGTATATATATACTCATGTTATTATTCCCTATTTGCGTCAGAGCTACAAAATAATTTTATCTTCTACAAAAAATACATCTTTATTCGGCATATGTTTCGTTGTAAAAATTACATGCTTGGAAATGAAATTTCTACGAAAAAAATACATCTTCATTCAGCATACATATGTTTCGTTGTAAAAATTATATGCTTGAAAATGAAATTGCTACCACATTATTTTAGTAGTGCAAGCACATTAATATTTTATTAAATTTAAAAGTGTCGAAATGTAACCTTACTTTAATTTTCTGCTTCTTTCACACAAAAAAAAAGTGTCTCGTAAATCTAAGAAGATTTTTACAATAATTTATTACAAGAATTTTAGTTCATTTTTCGTATATTCAATGAAAATTAACTACTCGAAGGGAAAGTTTACAAATCTTAAGTAGCAATCGGTTAGTTCATGGCCTACAGAGTCCAAGGATTCAGCCTGTAAAAGCAATTAGATATCCTTATAAAATGTAGATATTGCGCGGGGATGGTCAACAAGAAATAAGGAGGAGGTCAACAAGGTATGGCCAAAATTGGAATCCGAGTTAAACGCGGCGGGACCACCATCAAAGACTATTCCAGAGTGGAAGAAGGTATGAATAATATTAAATTAGTTTATTTAAAAGAACCTAGGTTAGGTTAAAGTGGCAGCCCGATTAAATTTCAGGCTCACTTAGACTATTTAGTCCATTGTGATTCCACATTTAACTAAAAGTACCTATTACATATGGGCACTTCTAGTCTTAACCACTGAACCTTCTCTATTATTTACTTTTGTTGAACCAACCAGATTGCTCCAAAAACATTAACAAACGGCTTAAGTTAACGTTTTCCAGGTCAGCCAGTTAATCTAAAGCTATATTGCTCCTAAAATTCGCTTACGCCTTACACAAAAGCAGGACACTCACACAAGAGGTGTTTTAATTGATTCCTGTTCCTCCAACATCATGACAGCTTTATTACAATAGTCATTAGTACTCGCACCTATAGTTTTTGCAAATTCTCCTTATCAGACAGCGACCCGTTATAAGCAGATATCAGAGTGCTTTGTGACACCTTGAGAACACTAGCCATATCTAGTGTGCGGTTTATGTTTAAATGGGCCATATTTGCTTGGTGTCGTTACAACCCTTTGCAATTCTCCCAATCGAATATTTGCCATCATAACAGCCTTCTCACGCAGTAAGAGCTTGCAGGTGGCCAAGAGCCGTACCAACAGATTCTAGTTCCCTGGAATATGTAGTAGTTCCCTAGCCTGTTAATCATCTGCTTCGCAGTTCCCCGTATGTTCCTATGTAAGGTAAGGTAGTTCCTAGCCTTGTTAACTCATCTGCTTCGCAGTTCCCCCGTATGTTCCTATGGCCAGGCACCCATATTAGGTGAATATTGTACTGCTCAGCCATATCGTTGAGATATTTGCGGCAGTTTATGGCCGTTTTCGATTTAAGGAACACAGAGTCCAAGGATTTTATTGCAGGTTCACTGTCTTCTTCTTCATTACTTCTCAGCCAATTCACCACCACTCTTATTGCCAATATTTCAGCCTGAAAAACTCTACAGTGATTAGGTAATCTTTTCGCTATTCGAAGTTCCAGATCTTTAGAATATACTCCGAACCCCACTTGTCCATTCAATTTGGAGCCATCAGTATAGAAATCTATTTATATTTTGATTCCCCGGGTCTTTGTACCACCCCACCTCACTGTGTTGGAATTAGAGTTTCAACTTTTTGTCGAAAAAGTGGTTTTGCAGGTGTAAATCCACTACGCTTAGGCCCACATCTGCATTACTTTGCGACCGAACTGTGGCACGCGTACATATTTTTTCCGACCACAGCGATAGTCGCTTCGATACCGCACAGCCGTTGTTGCAGCTGACTGTTTGGCAAAATGTTCTAAAGGCCAATAATGCCAGCTATGAGATTAGAGAGAGTTCTGTTCCTGTTCTTACTAAAAATGGGCCTTGAGATACATAAGCTCGCTGAACTTTAATCTAAATAAGATCGGTTTCTGAACTGCCGGCACCAAAACTACAACCAGAGATGGTCTGTATCAATCTTTTTTAGGTTTGCGACTGTCGCAAAGTTGTAAACGTCGTAAACGTCACATACTCGTCGAAATGTAGAAAAAGTAACAAAAGTCGCAAATTGAAAATACTTAGTCCGTCAGCTAGCCAGCGATTCGATGAATATCCAAGACGATTGGTATGTGCGAAGAACTTTCAATTCTTAGGATGTTCCACAATTTTCGGTTTTAGTCCCACATTTTCCCTATTGCGTTTTGCACGAGTATAGGGTAACCGTGGCATTTTCTCGTCCTTTTTTTAGGCTTTAAGTTAAGTCTCCCGTCCAATATAACCCAAGGTATTTTGCACACTCAACCAACGGGAATTTCGATACAACCTAGAGAAATAGGTTGACCATGAGCAGAAACTTCACAAATTTCTGCAGAAACTCACAGCGAATGCTGTCAAACTAAATTAAAAAATGTTCAGGATTTCTTCTATTCAAAATTTGGTTTTCTACAGTAGGTTTACGACTTTTGCGACATACGTATTATACCGTCGCAAAAGTCACAGTTTGTGACAGGCCAACACCATATAGCATTATAGGTGTAACTACTGCCATGTATTAGCCAATGCACAATTTTTGGTTTTATCCCACTTTTTCCCTATTGCCTTTTTGCACGTGTACAGGACCACAGTGGCTTTTCTCGCCCTCTCTTCAATATTAAGCCTAAAATTCAGCTTCCTGTCACAACTACCGCAAGTATTTTGCACACTCCCAAAGGGAATTTCAATTCCCATAGGAAATGGGGTATTGAAATTCCTTTGGGGAGTGCGCAAAATAAACCTTGGCGGTTAGTTTGGACCAGGAAGCTTGAATTTTAGGCTTAATATGAAGAGAGGCGCGAGAAAAGCCACTGGTAAGCTCTTGCTACACGTGCAAAAAGGCAATAGGCGAAAAAAAGTGGAGGACTAAAACCAAAACAATTGTTGAGCATTGGCTATACATCGCATGTATTATACACCCTATAATGCTATATGGTTGTGCCTGTCACAAACTGCTGACTTTTGCGGACGTATTAATTACGTTATGTCGGCAAAAAGTCGTAAAACCTACTGTAGAAACCAAAAATATTGAATATAGGAGAAATCCTGAACATTTTTTAATTTTTGAGTTTCGGACGCAATTCGCTGTTGAGTTTCTGCAGAAATTTGTGAAAGTTTTCCATTGCGTCAAGCCTATTTTTCTTAGGTTGTATCGAAATTCCCGTGGTGAGTGTCAAAAATACCTTGGGTTTATATGGAGGGGGAGACTTAACTTTAACAGCCTAAAAAAGGGAATCGAGAAAATCCACGGTTACCTATTTTACTCGTGCAAAAGCAATAGGGAAAATTGGTGGACTAAAACCGATGCAATGTGGCAACATTCCTAAGAATTGGAAAGTTCTTCGCAACTATACAATCGTCTTGGATATTCATCGCGATTCGCTTGCCTATAGCTGACGCGACTAAAGTATTTTCAATTTGCGGACTTTTGTTACTTTTTCTACATTTACGACGCGGTATGTTGACGTTTACCACGTTACAAACTTTGCGACAGTCGCCAAACCTAAAAAAGATGATTACAGACCATCATCTGGTTGTAGTTTGTGTGGCCGGCAGTCAGAAAACCGACTTATTTAGATAAAGTTCAAGCGAGCTTATGTATTCAGGCCCATGTTAGTAGACAGGAACAGACTCTCTTAATCCATGTGCTGCATCTATTGCCTTTAGACATTGTGGGCCAAACAGTCAGCTTGCAACAACGGGCTGTGCGGTTTACGCAGCTATCGCTGGTGGTCGGAAAAATATGTAACGTCACAGTTCGTCTCAAAGTAATGCCAGATGTGCCTAACGTAGTGGATTTACACCCTGGCAAAACCACTTTTCGACAAAAAGTTTTTGAAACTCTAATTCCAACAGTGAGGTGGGTGTACAAAGACCCCGAGGGAATAAAATCATTAATAGATTTCTATACTGATGCTCCAAAATGAATGAAAAGGGGGTTTCGGAGTATATTCTAAGATCTGGAACTTCGATAAAGCCGAAAAATTTACCTAATCACTGTTAAGAGTTTTCAGGCTGAAATTATTGGCAATAAGAGGTGGTGGTTGAATTGCTGAGAAGTAATGAAGAAAAGACAGTGAACCTGCCAATAAATCCTTGGACTCTGTGTTTCCTTAAATCGAAAACGGCCATAAACTGCCCAAATATATGCAACATATGGGACTGAGCAGTACAAATTATTCAACCTAATATGGGTTGCCTGCCAAAGGAAACATACGGCGGGAACGTGCGAAGCCAGATGAGTTAACAAGGCTAGGAACTACCGTTACCTTACATTAGGAACTTACGGAGGGGGAACTGCGAAGCAGATGAGTTAACAAGGCTTAGAACTACCTTACATATTCCAGGGGAACTAGAAATCTGTTGGTACGCCTCTGGCCACCTGCAAGCTCTTACTGCGTGAGAAGGCTGTTACTATGATGGCCATATTCGATGGAGAATTGCAAAGGGTTGTATAACGACACCAAGCAAAGTATGCCCCATTTAAACATAAAACCCACACACTAGATATGTAGTGTTCTTCAACGGCGTCACAACAGCACTCCTGATATCTGCTATAACGGGTCGGCTGTCTGATATGGAGAATTTGCAAAAAACTATGGTGCGAAGTATAATGAATATTGTATAAGCTGTCATGATGTGGAGGAAACAGGAATCAATTAAACACCTCTTGTGTGGTGTCCTGCTTTTTGTAGTAAGGCCCGTAAGCGAATTTTAGGCAGCATTATTAGCTTTAGATATACTGGCTACCTGGAAAAACGTTACTTAAAGCCGTTTTGTTAATGTTTTTGAGCATCTGGTTGGTTCAACCAAAAGTAAATAATAGAGAGAAGGCTTCAGTGGTTAAGACTAGAAGTGCCCATATGATATTAGTACTTTTAGTTAATCGTGGAATCACAATGGAACTAAATTATCTAAGTGGAGCTGAAATTTAATTCGGGCGCTCGCCACTGTTAACGCTAACCTAGGTTCTTTAAATAAACTAATTTAATATTATTCATTACCTTCTTCCACTCTGGAATAGTCTTTAGATGGGTGGCCCGCTCCGCTTTTAACTCGGATTCCAATTTGCGCCATACTTGTTGACCTCCTCCTATTTCTTGTGCCATCCCGCCGCTAATATCTACATTTTATGTAAGATATATCTAATTGCTTTTACAGGCTTGAATCCTTGGACTCTGATAGCCATGAACTAAACCGATTGCCTACTTAAGATTTGTAAACGTTCCGCTTCGAGTTAGGTTAATTTTCATTGAATATACAGAAAAGAACTAATATTCTTGTAATAAAATTATTTGTAAAAATCTTCTTAGATTTACGAGACACTTTTTTTTTGTGTGAAAGAAGCAGAAAATTAAAGTAAGGTTAATTCAGACACTTTTAAATTTATAAATATTATGTGCTTGCACTTAAAAATAATGTGCTAGCAATTTCATTTTCAAGCATATAATTTTTACAACGAAACATATGTATGCTGAATGAAGATGTATTTTTTTCGTAGAAATTTCATTTCCAAGACAGTAATTTTTTACAACGAAAAATATGCCGAATAAAGATTGTATTTTTTTTCGTAGATGAAAAATTTTTGTACTCTGACCAACATAGGGATAAAACCATGAGTCATATATACCATGAAAGCTCTATGATAGCCAGATTAAGTCAATTACCATCCATATAATCATAATCTGCTATATAACAGTAGACATCCAGAATTCTGATAACTTTGGATAAGACATTTGCGATAATGACAGTTAATAGATTTTTAAAGACCAAATACAATTATTCTTCCAGCATTTTATATCTCTAGACAAAGTAAAATGTGGTATATCATGATCTCAACCGATTGGTCGGTATCAAAATATAGAGCGTTATAAACAATATATAGTAAAATAATTTGTAGGTCTAAAATAACACTAAGATACGAAGTTCACTTTAACTAGGGGTTTGTTTTTATTGTTTTAAACAACTTTGTTGTCTTTAAATATGTTTAATCATAAACATTCCGCTTTAGACGGTTATATTGTCTAAATAGTGAGCTTTTGGGTCCAATAATTGTTCCCCGGTTTTATTTCTTAAATCTTTAAAAGTCACAGTTCCGGAACGATTTAGCTGATATTTGGAATTTGCTGCTTTTTTAAATATCTTAATCCATCATGTAGTCAGGTTATGTGCAATTCCGCTCCCAGGCCCCACATTATACATAGATTTGCACAATTCCTATCATTCACAACTTTCATAAGATTCACAACTGTTACCTCACCTAA